>CAUOFW020004776.1:0-29826 GCA_963454935.2 Ilex paraguariensis
TTTGACTAGGTTGAGTTTGGATGGGGTTGTGAGCTCTTGATACACCCTAAACTTGTTATGGGGTATGCTTGAGCCTACACCTCCACATTAGTCCCTCACTTCCTAAGAATCAATTGAGCACCGAGATACCATTGGAAGAATGTTTTGAGTTGATTTGGCATTCCCATTAGAATGACCCCTTTGGATTAACCAACCTTGTTTTCATTACATTTTCTATCAAAAACTTCACTCACCAAAAACACAAACTCACAAGATTTTAGAGTTTTCAATTTTCACCAAATCACCTTCACCAAATTCAACTTTCCTTCCCTGAGGAGACGACCTTGGAATACTCAATTCCAAGTAAAATGCGACACTTGAAAGTCTCTATACGCTTGGGGAGCACTTTTGCACATACACACATTTTCATCCACACACACGTTTTTTCCATTTCTAGTATCAAACCCGAGAGAGAGTGACACTCACCTACACACATAAGCCATATGCACTTAGTCCGGGTTAGTGGTTGGAGATTAGGGTGAATGCAATCAAGCATTTTTGGTGTCGGTGCCAGGGAATTACAAAGTGTTAAGTTAGAAGTTGATTTTGGACAACAGAGGTAAGTCTTGTGATTCTCATCATGGGCCAAGGTACGTTGCTTCTTTTATATAATTTTGTTTACTTTGCATTTCAATTGTAGATATTGTTTTTGAATCTGGGGATAGGATGACCAAAAGAGATTGGTTAGACAACCCCTAGAACCTAATATGAATCTTGACCAACACCCACCCTAGGATGCCGGTGATAACTTCGAGGATGAGGAGGCTAAGGTTCCCTGGGGTGGGGGAATGCAAAACCTTAGAATGCCAAACCCCTGAATGGATTTTTCCTGTCCTAAAAATGAAGGAAACAATATCCCAAATGATCCTCTAGCGAGGCCAATGTGGTATTATCTTCAACCCACTCATAGCACCACTCCCTCATGCATACTTCTCCCGATCCAAGCTCATGCTTTCCTAGTTATACTAGGAATGTTACAACTACGTCCCCAATTCCACGAAATTGAAAGAGAAAATCCTTATTTACATATTAAGGAATTTATGAAAATAGTTGGAACCTTCCTCACTAATCATGCCATGGAAGACATAGCTGACATGAAAATTTTCCCCTTTTCCCTTAAAGACAAAGCTAAAACGTGGTTGAATTCCTTGAAGCCTCGACCAATAAACTCTTGGGCACAAATGATTTCCAAGTTTTTAAACAAATTTTTTTCGGTGTCCAAGACTATGGCGCGTAAAAAACAAATCCAAAATTTTTTGAAAAAACCCAATGAACAATTTTATCAATTTTGGGCTCGCTATAAGGAATTGCTACAATCCGTTCCACATCATGATTTTGAACCATGACAATTAGTGAGTTTCTATAACGAAGGGATTACACCGGGCCATCAATAGTTCATCGACATGATGTGCAATGGGGATTTTTTAAACAAGGATCCTAATGAGGCCATAGAGTACATCAATACATTGGCATAAAATGTACAATCTTGGGATATCACGTATTCCACGGAGGTCTTCTCCGAGTAATCAACCAAGTAGGGGAGGGATGTATGATTTAAGGGATTAGGAAGACTTGCTTTTCAAAATCACCAAATTGTCTCAGAAAGTGGAGAGTCTAGAGGTTAATAGGAGACATGAGGTGTCTAACATAACCAAGACAGATGAGTTTTTCTCTATTTGTGAGGGTGTTGAACATTCCATATCAGAGTGCCCCAAAATTTTGGCACTTAAATAGGTTTACCTTGAGCAAGTCAATGCCTTTAATTAAAGTAGGCAATCATTATCCCCAGACTCTAATTCATACAATCTAGGTTGGAGTAATCACCCAAACTTTAGTTGGAAGAATGAGAATCCCATTCTTCATGGGTCTAGTGCATATTCAACTCCCATGCCTCCTAAGTAAAATCAATACCATGGTTATGGTCCTTCGTCTAGCTCCCAATACCCCCGGTCCCATCCACAAGGGTTTTCACAAAACCTACCTCCATAAAGTTTTGGTCAACAAGGACCATCCAATCCACCCACCTACAAACCGCCTCATAAAAAAAATTTGGAGGATGTCTTGCACCAATTAATCCAAAGCCAAACCACAATCAACAATCAAACTCCCGCCACTTTTAATGACATTCAGACTCAAATTATAAAATTAACCAATGCAATAGGGATGTCACAACAAGAGAAAGGGAAATTTCCTGCTCAACCCAAGAGAATCCTAGGGGTCAACACGTGATAGAGTCATACGAATCCACCAAAGAGAGTTGTGAGGAACTCAAGATAGTCACCACCCTTAGGAGTGACAAACAAATTGATGAGACCATTTTGCCAAAAGTCTCACCAAAGGCCACTTTGGAAAAAGAGAAAGAGATTAAGGAAAATTCCAAGGGGGGTGAGGAAAGTGAAAAAGAAAAAAATTACTGATGTTAATGAGTATGCATGTCCCATTTTGGCCCCTTTTCCCTAACGTTTGAAGCCACCCGTGAAGGTGGCCAACTATTATGATATTATTGAAATGTTTAACCAGGTGAAAATCAACATCCCACTCCTCGATACCATAAAAGCAAATCCCATCATGTGCAAAGATTTTGAAGGACTTGTGCATAGTGAAAAGGAAGTTGAACGTGCATAAGAACGCATTTCTCACTAAACAAGTGAGCTCAATCTTGAAGACCAACACACCACCAAAGTTGAAAGACCCCAACTGCCCAACCATTGCTATCATAATGGGAAATTACTAGGTGGAGCAAGACTTCTTGACTTGGGGGCAAGTGTCAACCACCTACCCTATTTGGTGTACCAACAACTCCAACTTGAAGAGTTGAAGCCAACTATAATCACTCTTCAATTGGTAGATTGAAGAATTAGAACACCGAGGGGAGTAGTTGAGGATGTTTTAGTTCAAGTTGATAATTTCTCTTTTCTTGTGATTTTATTGTACTTGATACTCATCCAGTTGTTAACCCTAGCTCACAAATTCATGTCATACTAGACAGGCCGTTCCTTGCTACTTCTAATGCCATGATTAATTGTCAGAATGGACTAATGAAGCTTGCATTAGGGAATATGACAATGGACCTCAACATGTGCAAGCAACTGGGGGATGATGACGAAGAACATGCGATCAACTGGATTGACACTTTGTTGGAGGATCATTTGGAGCTATTGAGCACTTTGAAGTTGAGAGAGGAGGAGATTGTTGATCAAGAGGAGTCAAAAAGTTTACAAGGGGTAGAAAATGGACCCCAACATTTGAGAAGTTTCCACAACAAGAGAAGAGAATTTTTCCATCCACCATTCAAACACCCAACTTGAAGTTGAAGCCATTACCTTCTACTATCAAGTATGCTTTTCTTGGGGGGAACAAAACTTTCCTGGTAGTCATAAGTTCTTCATTGGAGCCGGAGGAAGAAGAGGATCTATTGAAAGTGTTGAGGAGGCACAAAGGAGTAATTGGTTGGACGATTACCGATATCAAGGGGGTAAGCCCTCTCATTTGTACACATCGCATCTATCTAGAAGAAGACTCCAAGTCATCCCGACAACTACAGAAGGCTAAATCTTATTATAAAGGATGTGGTGAGGGATGAGGTACTGAAACTACTTGATGTGGGCATCATCTTTCCAATAGCCAATAGTAAATGGGCTAGTCCCACTCAAGTGGTACTAAAGAAATCAGGGGTCACCATGGTTGCAAATGAGGAGAACGAGTTGATTATGAGTAGTCACCGAATGGAGAGTTTGTATCAACTATCAGAAGCTCAACTCGTGCACATGAAAGTATCACTTACATTTGTCATTCCTCGACTAAGTATTTGAGAAAGTAGCCGAACACTTGTTTTATTGTTTCTTGGATGGCTACTTTGACTACAATCAAATTAATATTGGTTTAGAAGACCAATAGAAGACTACATACAAATGTCCCTTTGGCACCTTCTCCTATTGTCGAATGCCATTTGGGTTGTGTAATGCCCCGGGGATGTATCAAAGATGTGTGATGGAAATTTTCAGCGACATGGTGGATAAAATTGTGGATGAATTTTTTGCATTTAGGGACTCCTTCAGTGGTTGTTTGGAGAACTTGGAGAGAGTACTTAAGATATGTGAGGAGAAGAATTTGGTTCTCAACTAGGAGAAGTGCCACTTCATGGTGACACAAGGCATAGTGCTAGGGAACATTGTTTCGACAAAGGGGATATAAGTCAAAAAAATCAAGGTTGAAGCAACTTCCAACCTCTCCATGCCAAAGGTCATCAAAGACATCAGGCCATTTCTTGGCCATGCTGACTTTTACAGTCATTTTATAAAAGATTTTAGTGCATTGGCATGACTCTTGAACAATTTCCTTTCCAAAGATACCCCATTTGTGTGGTCGGATAATTGTGAGGCATCATTTAAATAACTCAAAAGCATGCTCACTACACCTCTAATTATGCGACCACCCAAGTGGGACATACCATTTGAGCTCATGTGCGATGCGAGTGATTATGCGGTCGACACTGTGCTTGGTCAACGGGAAGACAAGAGATGATATGTAATATAATATGCTAGTAAGATTTTAAATGAGGCACAAATGAATTACACTACCACCAAAAAAGAGTTGCTAGCCATAGTATTTGTATTGGATAAATTTTATTCTTACATCATTGGTTCACCTATTGTAGTCTACATTGATCACTCTACTTTGAAGTATCTTTTATCTAAGTAGGACGCAAAATTGAGGCTCATTAGGTTGATCCTCCTCCTACAAGAATTCAACTTGAAAATAATAGACAAAATGGGAGTTGAAAACGTGGTGGTGGACCATTTATCCCGACTTATGGTTCAAGATGCCGAAGAGCATATTCCTATTGTTAACTCTTTTCCTGATGAGCATTTATTTTCCATTCATTATGTTTGTCCTTGGTATGCTAACATTTGCAATTATCTTTGTGCAAGACAAATTCCACCGCATTAGAGCCTAGAGGATAGGCAAAGATTTATAACGGATGTGAAGTACTTTTACTTTGACAACCCGCACTTGTTCAAATATTACCTTGACCAACTCATAAGGAGATACGTACCTGAGAATGAACAATAGGACGTCCTTGCATTCTACCATTCCAAAGCGTGTGGTGGACGCTTTTCTTTTAACAAGACTTCAGCTAAGGTTTTACAATCCAATTTTTATTGGATTTATTTAATTTAGAGTGGGGTTCCTTTTGCAAAGAATGTGATAGGTGCCAAAGATTGGGTAGTGTGACCTGTAGGAATATGATGTCTTTGTCCCTCGTGTTAGTAATTGCAATATTCGATTGTTAGGGCATTGCCTTCATGGGTCCATTCCCTATGTCTTTTGGCTACCTCTATATTTTTTGGGCAGTGAACTATGTTTCCAAGTGGGTAGAGGCTATCCTAACTAAGACCAATTACTATTGGGTCGCAGTCAAGTTTCTCAAAGAAAATATTTTTTTGAGGTCTGGGATGCCTTGAGCAATCATAAGGGGTGGTGGTTTTCATTTCTATAATAGGCCGTTATTAAACCTAATTAGTATGGAAATTAAAATAATTAAATAAGTAAATTTTGTAAGATAAAACAATTAAAAACTATAAATTAGGGTTAGTGCGTAAATCAGAGTTTTTGTGTGTAATGTATGAAATTTCAGGGTTTTTGCCCAAAAAGCAAGTGGAGCAATCTGTCAAAGCTATAAACCAGCAAGGATGCAAGTGTAATTTAAGAATAGAACATGCAAGAACACTGTTGAACTAACACCACATTCTAGCAAATCAACACTGTCCGGACGGTGGTGGTAGTGTACGGACAGTTGTCTTAAGTAGTTTAAGCTAATCTTTCTACAAGCAGTTTCATCATTAGCCTATAAATAGCCTTTGCAGCCTTAATTTTCGGATGTTGAAGAGGGGGAGCTCTAGGGAGAATCCAAAGGAGAGAAAATTAAAGAGAAATTCAGGGAGAGATTCAAGATTCCAAGGGGAGATCCTGTCCAACCTACTTTCTAACCAAAATTTTGTTATTTCTACCTTTATGTTATGCCTTTCTACTTGGAGAGTTGAACTTCTGCCACCTTTGTGTCTCAACTAATATTAGGGGTGGTTCTATTTCAACTATTCCTTGGGAAAGGAGTGTCAGTGTCTGTATTTTATTTAGTATTGTAATGAAACTTATCCGCACTTCTTGCTTGTTTATAGCAATGGAGTGTGAGTAGTTTAATTATACCCTTCAGTAGGGCAAACATATGTATATTATTGTTTAAATTATGCAAATGCTAATGTTTAATTATGCTTTATAAATATATCTACCTCCCTTAACTGATGGATGGTTATATTTATAATATACTCATGGTTATGAACACCGAGTAATACTTAATATTCTATACCATACTATCTACTATTATGTACTTCATGCATGATACAATGATGTATGTAATTGAGTGTTACGTAAAAGTCGATTGATTGGTTATAGACGGGTTAAGTATCGGTATAACCAACGCTTTCATTTCAATACATAGCCCAGAATTATGTTATCAGTGAATCATCAACCTGCTGGTGGAATATCTAAAGTGTTCCATTTGAATGACTTGACCTTCTAGTGCACGAAGGATATTTAGTTGTTGCATGGTATAAAGCTATCAGATGAATAACCTAAGTGATCCTCCTAAATGGTTTGACCTTTTGGTTCACTAGGGTTGTTTAACTGATACATAAAACTACCAATTAAGCAATTCCAGTATTCATCCCGAATGGTTTGACCTTCTAGTTTACTTGAATTAGTCAATTGTTGCATATACCACTAGCTAACCTAAACAGTTGCTGTGTTATGGTTTAATATATATCAGACCTACTAGTTGACTTTCCAGTGACCTGGAGGTTAATTGTTGTAAGGTGGCATTTCCAACACTTAACCAATATAAAGCATATGAGATCCTTAAACTAAAGGGTATCTTTTTATATTATTAACATTCATCAGTTTACTTATGCATTTTATTTACTCAGTTGAGTTATCAATCTAAGCTCACTTCACAAGCTATTTTATGTTACACTGCTTTAACAATAACTTCACTATTCTTATTTTAAATTCCAGTTATTAAAACTCTTCATGGGAACAATCTTGGACTTAAATTGAGAAAACTACAATTTGAGTACTTATACTTGGGTGTATGACATAAAACAAGTCAGGATACAGGTCGAACCAAGTTTTTTGGCGCCGTTGTCAGGGAGTTACAATAATTTTAATTTGTAATGTCCCAAAATCCACCCTGGAAGGCATTACTATCTACAAACCATTCAACCATGAGAGGAACTAAAAATAACCATTAAGTAATAAACCATTCATCCATTTGACAATGAATAAATACTAAAATCAATAGAACATTGAAACTCCTGCAACTTACAGTTCAAAACCAAGAATATCTAGCAGTGGAATAATAAAAACTAGCTAAAACATTGTTTCATAAAAATCTCTCAAACTCTAAACCAAAAGTAGATCAACTCTATTAATCTAAGGTAGGATCCACATCTTGAACCTCCAAGGCAAAGAACTAGAGGTTCTTCGAGTCGAGCAAGAAGGGATCAACCTCTGCAACAACCCCAGCCAGGAAATGTCTACAATGCTGCGGTATTTGTGAATGTTGAACAACAGGTCTGGTATGAAACTTATTTTATGTCTAAAACTATTATTCTTGAAAGACCAATAATTTATGAAGATTTTGAAAAAATTGGAGTTAGACAAATTCTCGCTGCACGTGGATGGCTAGATTATGTTAGGTTTGCTGCTCCTGCTTATGATTGTTCGATCCATGAATTTTATTTCAGTGCACAAATAACTGGTGAAAAGATAACTTCATGTGTTTGTTCAAGGCAGAGTTTTTCAAGTTACATTGGCTAGTATAGCCGACATTTTTCAACCTATGCACAGACATCCTAACCCGCAGTACCCTTACACACAAGTGCTTGATTTGGCCAATATGGGGATAGAATTGATGGTTAATCCAGATTAGGTATGGGGAAGGCCACATAAATATATAAAGTAAGGGGATTTAACAGACAAATATCAAATTTTGAATTTGATTATAGTGAATAGTTTGCTACCCCGAGCCTAGAAAAACCAGATATATACTAAGCAAGCCTACTTCCTATGTGCCTTTGGGTTGGGACACACTATTGATCTTTCGAACCTCATTATGGATCAAATTTTGATTACTATGCAAGGAAAAAACCCTCACTCCCATCTGCTATGTTAGTTTCATAGTTATGCAAGGACAAAGGAGTGATTACAGATTCCTCGTGACAAACAGTGGAGCATTTTGCACCGTTAAACAAGACTTCTTTGAAGAAAAGCTATGGAGTTCAACTTGAGGAACAACCTAAAGTACCACCAACACCACAAGAGGAGCCGTTCCAAGGACCTGAAGAATTGTTTCCACTAGTGCATCCTCTACCACAAGAAGATCAATCGCACATACCAGTGGATGATAGGACAGACAGAAAAATCTTGCTAGGATTGAAAACCACTGTTACCCATCTTGGGACCAGCATTACCACGATTAATCAACGTATGGCTGATTATCAGCAAAACCAGGTTGAAATGTTGAGGGTACACCAACAGCATTTTGGTGGAGGTCCGTCAACATCTTCATCAGAGACACTAGAGATTCTATAGACCTTTGCTATCTCTTACTCATCTTTTATTTATGCATTTGAATTTACTTAATGTTTTGAACTTGTTTTTGGTTTTGAACTTGTTTTTGTTAGCTAATGTGGAACTCACGTTTTTAAGTTAGGAGATTATTTCGTATAATTCACAGTTGAATTAGGTTATTATTCCCATGCTTTGCAAGGATAGTCTTATTCTGATCACGCAGGATTTTCATATTTTAGTTGTATATTATCTTAATATTTTTATTTAAACTTATTTTATTGAGCACAAATAGATTTCTTTATTTTGGATACCTTGTGAAATATTACACTATTTGCATATATAGTGGAGATGTAAAACCAATTGCAGAATTTGAGTCAATCTTTCTTGGAGAGATATTCTACATCTACTCAAATAAGAATCTTCGATTCAATGGTAAATTTTCTTTGAATAATCTCCTTAGTATTGTTTTGATTAGCACTCATTATATTGGATTATTAACATTATCCTTAAAATTTTTACTTAGGAATAATGCAAGTGTACGATTTTCTGGAAAATAATTTTATGACATTTTTGATTAATTTTGAGCCTTGACCATTTCTTTTACAAAATTATATCCTTAGGTAGCCGTGATTGAGGCTAAAAGAGTATAAATTCTTTTCATGAAACCCGAAAAATACCCAAGTCAGATGAAAATATATATTAAACCCACCTTTACTATCTAATTTTCTTGCACCTCCTTCTAAATCAGTATGATACAGAAACGCACAAGATGAAGACATGGTAGAAAATAGAAAAGAAAAAAAAAGGGGTGATAACTGTTCAAAGAAAAGAAAAATATATGAAAGAAATTTAAAGAGAAAAAGAAAGAAAGAAAAGAGCCAAGAAAGTGAAAAAATGGAAAAAATGAAATAAAAGAATGTGAAAGTCTTATAAAACTATGAAGATGTGTGCCACAATATGGAAAAAGGATAGCTTTTTAATTCCATTGATGTTGTTTCTTAAACCCTACACCATTGGCCACATTACAACCCTAAAAAAATCCTTTTTGATTCCAGAGGTTATGCATGTATATTAATCCTATCAATTCGAAAAGGGAGAATGTTAATAATATGTCTAATGTAGTGTTATTATCCTTTTATGAGATTATGTCAAATTCCTTGGTATGCTGACATTTGTAATTATCTTGCTACATGACATATTCCACTGCACTGGAGCTCCGAGGATAGACAGAGATTTATGATGGATGTGAAGTACCTTTACTTTGACAACCCGTATTTATTCAAATACTGCCCTGACTAACTCATGAGGAGATGAGTACTTGAGAATGAACAACGGGACGTCCTTGCATTCTACCATTCCAAAACGTGCGATGGACACTTTTCTTCCAAAAAGACTTTGGCTAAGGTTTTACAATCCGATTTTTATTGGCTCTCTTTAATTAAGGATTGTGTTTCCTTTTGCAAAGAATGTGATAGGTGTCAAAGATTGGGTAGTGTGGCCCGTAGGAATATGATGCCTTTGTCCCTTATTTTAGTAATTGAGATATTCGATTGTTAGGGCATTGCCTTCGGGGGTCCATTCCCTATGTCTTTTGGCTACCTGTATATTTTGTCGGTAGTGGACTATGTGTCCAAGTGGGTAGAGGCTATCCAAACCAAGACTAATGACTATTGTGTCGTAGTCAAGTTTTTTAAAGAAAATATTTTTTTGAGGTTTGGGATGCCTCGAGCAATGATAAGTGACGGTGGTTCTCATTTATGCAATAAGCCATGATTAACCCTAATTAGTAAGTAAATTAAATTATTAAATAAGTAAATTTTGTAAGATAAAATAGTTAAAAACTGTAAATTAGGGTTAGTGTATAAATCAGGGTTTTTTGTGTGTAATGTCTGAAATTTTAGGGTTTTTGTGCGAAAAGCAAGTGGAACAATTTGTTAAAGCTATAAGCCATCAAGGAGGCAAGTGTAATTTAAGAATAGAACATGCAAGAACACTATGGAACTACCACCACATTCCAACAAACTAGCACCATCTGGACGATGATGGTGGCGTCTAGACGGTTATCTTAGGCAGTTTAAGCTTATTTTTCTACAAGCAGCTTCATCCTTAGCCTATAAATAGGCTTTGCAGCCTTCATTTTTGGATGCTGAGGAGGGGGAGCTCCAGGGAGAATCCAATGGAGAGAAAAAAAAGGAGAAATTCAGGGAGAAATTCAAGAATCCAAGGGGAGATCCTATCCAACCTACTTTGCAAACAGAATTTTGTTATTTCTACCTTTCTGTTATGCCTTTCTACTTGGATAGTTAAACTTATGCCACCTTTGTGTCTTAACTGATATTAAAGGTGGTTGTATTTCAACTATTCTTTGGGAAATGAGTGTGAGTGTCTGTATTTTAGTTAGTATTGCAATGAAACTTACCCGTACTTCTTGTTTGTTTATAGAAATGGAGTGTGAGTAGTTTAATTATACCCTTTAGTGAGGGGTAAACATATGTATATTATTGGTTAAATTATGGAAAATGCCGATGTTTAATTATGCTTTATTGATATATATACCTCCCTTAACTGATGGATGATTATATTTATAATATGCTCATGGTTATGAACACTGAGTAGTACTTAATATTCTATAAAATACTATCTACTATTATGTACTTCATGCATGATACAGTGATGTACGTAATTGGGTGTTACGTAAAAGTTGATTGATTGGTTATAGACGGGTTAAGTCTTGGCATAGCCAATGCTTTCAGTACAATACGTAGCCCGAAATTATGTTATCAGTGAATTATCAACCTGTCGATGGAATATCTAAAGTGTTCCATTTGAATGACTTGACTTTCTGGTGCACTAAGGATGTTTAACTGTTGCACAATAGAAAGCTATAAGATGAATAACCTCAGTGATCCTCCTGAATGGCTTGACCTTTTGGTTCACAAGGGTTGTTTAACTGATATATAAAACTACCAATTGATAAACTCTAGTATTCCTCCAGAATGGCTTGACCTTCTAGTTTACTTGAATTAGTCAATTGTTGCATGCACCACTAGCTAACCTAAATAGTTGTTGTATTATGGTTTAATATACATCAAACCTACCTGTCAGGTTTCTAGTGACTTGGAGGTTAATTTTTGTAAGGTGGAATTTCTAGAACTTAACCAATATAAAGCATATGGGATCCTTAAACTAAAGGGTACCTTTTTATGTTATTAACATTCACTAGTTTACTTATGCATTTTATTTACTCTGTCTAGTTATCAATCTAAGCTCACATCATAAGCTATCTTGTGTTACATTACTTTAACAATAACTTCAATATTCATATTTTAAATTTCAATTACTAAAACTCTTCGTGGGAACGATCTTGGACTTAAACTGAGAAAAACTATAATTTGACCACTTATACTTGGGTGTATGATATAAAGCAGGTCGGAAAACAAGTTGAACCAGGCCATTTGCATCCTTAATGCATAAGTATGGTGTCACACAGAAAGTGTCCACCATGCATCATCCACAGACCAATGGCTAAGTCGAATTGGCTAATAGGGAGATCAAGAACATCCTAGAGAAAATGGTGAACCCTAATAGGAAGGATTGGTTGCTTAGGTTGACCGATGCCCTATGGGCTTACTGCAATGCTTACAAGACTATTCTAAGTATGTCACCCTATAGGCTAGTCTATGGCAAGGCTTGCCTTTTGCCAGTTGAAATGGAGCACAAGGCCTATTAGGCCATCAAGACCTTAAACTTCAACTTTAGAATAGTCAGAGAGAATAGGAAATTGGAGTTGAATGAGTTGGAGGAGATCTATAGAGATGCATACGAGAGCTCAAAATTTTCCAAAGAAAGGGCTAAGATTTTTCACGAAATATCCATTTTAAGGAAAACATTTGAGCCCTGACAAAAAATGCTATTGTATAATTCTTGACTCTCCATCTTCCAAGGAAAACTCCGATCAAGTTGAAATGACCCCAATCTTGTTAAGGTGGCCTACCCCAATGGAGCTATGGAAATCACAAACCTCGAGAATGGTAAAACATTAATGGTCAATGGCCAAATACTAAAGTCATTCTTCTAGGGTTTTGAGGGTCAAGTGGTGGAGGAGGAGTTGGTGGATCTGGTTTACCCAGACCTTTTGGAGGATTAACTGTTCATGTAGATTTTAGTTTATAGTGTCTTTATTTTATCATTTACTTTCCAAGTTATTTTGCTTACTTGCTTTCATCGTTGTGTAGTTTTCATTCTTTTAATGTGCAAATTACGGTGTTTTTGTCAAAAGCTCCATACAAGGTTGTAACGCCCCAAAAACCCCCGTGGGTGACATTACATTCTAAAAACCATTTACCGTATGAGAGCATTAAGTAAAATTCATCACGACGAAAGTTTCATTCGTCAACCATTCATATTTTAACAAAATTTGGGCAGAGTCTCCTTTGTACGGGGAGCTCTACCCAAAACACAACCTGTACAATTATATTACAATTGACCACACCGGGTCCACATATGCATAACTATTGACCACACCGGGTCCATTTTTCCATCATAAAATAAACTTGCATTCATCATATGTCATATCCACACTATCATCCCAAATTAATAGGTCTAATCTTGGCCTTTACATCTCCAAAATGTAATAATATAACGCAGCGGAAATAACAGAAATGAACTAGAGTTCAAAAGGATATTCTAAGCATAATCTAGTCTAGAACAAAATAAAAGTGTCGCTCTAAGCGTCCGCCTCGGGATCCACATCCCCGTCAAGCGGAGTCTTCCAATGGGTGGGCTCCTCGGCTCCTAACTCCTCCTCAAGTGTGAAATCTGAAAAAATTTTATTTGTAGGGGGTGAGCACGAAGCTCTGTAGCAAAATCCTCTCAACTCAAACAAGGTTTGAAAAACATAGCAAACGGTCGGTCTCATTTCACAACTAACATATATATAGGTTTGGAATGAAAATAGTGACATTTTAAAAGAGATCTCAAGTTTAAACAATAGCAATAATCAGTTAAAAGAATAAAGTGAGTTTAGCATCGATAAACAAAATTCTAATTTAAGCTATTTAAGAAGGGTTTCTCCCTAAGCATTGTCCCATACCAATGCATCGGCAAGAACGACCCAACTCTCGATTCCATATATTTTTGGTTCATCCCCGTACCATGTAGGTTGATTGCTTCTCGTGAATCTACCTAACGATCATGCCTAGTCCACCAATTCCAACCAACAATCACAAATCTCTTTAGGAAGGGCGTGTACCGTCTCCTACGGCATTGACGAAATCCTCCCAAGGTGTCTAGTATACTAACCCTTTTCCTCGGTGTATATGTGAACAATAGTGATCGCGAGCACAACAACGATCCACTACGAGCATTAGGCAATCATCTCACCCCCCATTGGGATAGACTAACCTCTAACACTCTACGGCATCTCTCGAAGGTAATCCAAGTCCATCACAACAACCATACAATGAGGAAATCAAGAATATTCACAATTCACAACAATTTCTCAAATATAGTAAAATCCCCAATTTTGTTTTCACATTTGTCATATAATCGAATAATCCAAGAAAATATGCAAGAGATCGTAATCTATATCATTTTGTTATACAATATTCAACACTAAAGTTTTAAAATCAAAGACAAAGAAGAAATTAGGAGAAAATCCCCTTTTCTTGAAAACTAGGGCTTTGAAGATAAAAAAAAAACATCAATAGAGCTTTGGTGGTTACCCACCCTTCATATTGTTCAAAACATGGCATTTATTACAAATAGAACAAGAATCATGTATTTCATATTATATATATGAGAAGGAGAGTAAAGAAACATATATCTATATACATATATATATCTATAGATATATATCTAGCCTCAATGTGAGAGATTGAGAGAAAATCCCCTACCTTAAATCAAGATTCTAAGCTATGACCTAAGCTTCAAGACCTTCTTGCTCTCCTTTCTTTTCCCCTTAATCTTCTCCTCCTAGGGTTTCAAAAGATTTGGGTGAGAGGGTAGCAAGAATGGAAGAAAATGGGAGGAGAATGTATTCTTGAAGAAATTGAAGTTTTGATTTCTACAAGGTATAAATCCCTTTTGATTGGTATTTCTATCTTCCTCTCTTCCTCTAAAATGGTTCCTAGGGTCTGGAGGGGTGAAATGAATGCTAAAGGGAAGACATTAGGTTTTTATAGGGCAAGAAAATCGAGCAAAACCCGATATTTTCTGTTCAGAAAAAATCGGGTTTCCTTCGTACTGTTCACAGATTTTTGGTGCGACTTTCAGGTCAGGTTTGACCCATTTAGAGGTCGAATTGGAAATGTTTCATGAAATACACTTTTGTAGCCCTAGATGTCTACTATTTACTGTCAAAATTTCAGATCAATTGGACATCCAAATATAAGGTTATGATCAAAATACTAAGCAGTGTCTATCACCCCTTTTTACCCAATTTCACTCAAATTTGGTTTTACTTCTAAAATACTTCCTAACTTCTAATACATCCCATATTACCTCTCCCAATGTTTTCCGACCTCCCGAATTCAATGGTAATATTATTTTGATAAAAAAAAATTAATATATTTATTTAGTTACCCTTATCAATCTTAAACACATCCAAAAAAAATTAAAATTAAGTTTGACCCAAAAGTCAATCCGTTCGAAACTCAAACTTCATAATTAATATTTCAACAATGATTCTAAGTTTTTATCCTCATTTTATTCATATTTGGAAAACTCTTAAGATATTAGTATTCTTATTTAATTTTAGTACAGGGTCTTACAAAGGTGCTCCCTAACCTTGCTTATCTTTTTAAAAAGTCTATCATTGCATATCATATCTTTTTTGTTGCATTGAGGACAATACATTAATCAAGTTGGGGGGTGAGATGCGCCATTTGTATGATACACCAAATTTTTGTGAAATTTTTTTGTTGATGATACCAATCTTTGTTCTTAAATTCACCTTTTACATGTTCTACAAATTTTTGTTTAAAGATAGTTGATAAATATGTGAAAATTTTGAAATTTTTTGTGTAAAATATCTTAATGTTGACCTATATTCCCCTATTCAAAGTGTTATGGATTTATTTATATGATGATATTTGATTTGAATTGTGAATACATGAGCACATTATAGAAGTTTATCCTATACTAAGAGTATCACATACTTGTTTGCTTTTGAACTCAACCACAAGTGCACCATGAACGTGTAAATTTGTCAATTTATGAATTGGATTCACATTTTAGTGCTGGACATGAATAGTTGAGATGAGTAAGTAACCATGAGAGTTTTAGTGCCAATCCTTGTTGGAGGGAACTTACATTGACTCAAAAAATAATTTTTCAAATTCAAATTTGTTCAATAATCTCATTATGCATGTTTTGGTTAGAGTGCAATTAGGTAGTTGATTGACATTGTTTTGAAATTCAAAAATGCTCTCCCATGCTTATCCAAAAATTATCTTAGGCCATCTTTGATTTACTTTGAGCATTACCCCTTGTTCTTGTGAAAAAATTATCCCTAGTGCCGTGATTGAGCCTTGTTGAAAATTCATTTTCATGCCATACAATTGACCAAGCCAGTGCAAAATAATAAAAATTTACCACACCTTGGTTGTTCTAAGAGTTGACTATGATTGAACATGAAAGAGAAGGAATGGTGATGTGGAAACCCAACAAAGGGATGAATAATGTGGAATTCAAATGTTGAATGAAAAAGAAAGAAGAATCGAAGAAAAGGGAGAGAAAAAGGGGTGAAAGAAGAAAGAATGATCAAAGAAAAAGGAAAATGTTAAGAAAAAGAAGAAAAAGAAATAAAGAGTGAAGTGAAGGTGTTAGACTGAAAATCCCATAAAAGGGAGATCTTTTTGAAATAAAGGTCATTCACTCAGAACAACACTCTTTGTTATTCTCTTTCCCTCATTTCACTTGCCTCAGTATCACTCCAATGCCTCATTTTCAACCTTTGAAAGTCCTGAATGATCTAGAGAAAGCATGGGGATAGCACACTTTTAAAGAAAAAGAAAAGTTAATTTAGCTATCTAGTGCCCTAGCATTCCATTCATGAGATTATGCCAAGGTTGTTTCATTTTTATGCATGTAACTCATTTTTGGATTATATGTGAGCATACTTTGTTTAGTACACAAGATTCTATCTCACATATACGGAGAGCATGCCCGGATAATCATAGATTTATTCATTTTTTGAGAGAAACCCTTGGTGAGTTTTACTTCAAAGCGAAATTTGGATAGCCGAGTGGATGTGAATTCCGTTGGGTTGATGCTTAAATTACATGTCCATTTCACACACGCACACGAGTTTGAAAATAAATGTGTAGGTGCATGACTTGATCCGATATGTGTACACCCTAGTGCAGGCAGTCAAGTTGTAGTAATAATCTGGTTAAGTCCAGAGTCGAATCCACAGGGAACTATGACTGGTGTTTTGAAGTAAGAAGTGATAGAGACCAAGTAATTGGAAACCTTGAGAGTTTGAAGTTGTGGGATTTCTTGGACAGAATATAAGATTCTTTTCAAGACATTTTCTAGACAAAATATAAGATAAATTCAAATGTAAACAGTCATCCTTTAGTTCGAGGATCTGAACATTTAGTTAATCATTCGATTTATTATACTTGTGCTTGGTAACTCAATTAAGTCCTATGTCAACGAAAATTTAATCGGAAGATAAAGGTGGATTGTGATAATTAAGCACATGGTTTCGATGCCTTTCTAGAAGTTTATAAGAATTGTCTGTGTCGAGACTCAACCTGTCTACAAACAAGCAAATGTTTCTATAAGGCATCCAACAATGCCGTTAATATTCCACCTTTTAAATGAAGTCCAATAATGGTGAAGATTGAAATGTTATCATGAAGATCTAGCCGGAGTACTTGCCTTAAACTAACGGGTCTTTCTATGCAAGAGTCATCTGTGTTATGGAAAGAACCCACTGTTATATAAAGTATCTTAGCTTCTCTAGATGCATTCAATCATTCAATAAGCAAGTGAAATATAAAGCATTACAACATAAAGGAAATGCATAAATATAACTTCTGGATAATTTATACATATTCATCACCTCTTACTAAAAAGTGAATGAGGAACTACTCACTCTTCATGGCTTGGGTAAAGCTAGAAGAGTGAGTGATACTCATCCCTCCAAGTAGAGGAGTTACAAATTAAAATGCACTAAACAAGGAGCCGATTTTAAATGAAAATAAGTGAATCACATTCCACCCTTCACGTCTTTGGTAAAGCTCTAGAAAAGTGGAAGAGTTTCATTCTTCTAAGAAAGAAGGAAGCTCAAACAATGGAAGTGAAAGAAATAAAGAAAGTAGAAGAAAGCTAGTCACTTTTGGAGAGTTGCTTCCTCAACCAAAAGATGGAGGGTTGCTTCCTCAACCAAGGATGGAGGGTTACTTCCTCAACCAAAAGATGAACTATATTTCTTGATACAAGCAAATATAAATCTAGGACTAGCTATATGAGTGGGAGTCTAAGCCTCCATCCAAGCTCTCCTTTTTGAAGCTCCAACAAGGAAGTATTTATAGGCAAGGAGGAGGGAGAAAAGTAGTGTGGAGCAATAGTACAAGGCATTCAAAGTCCAAGTGAAAGTCCCAATGTCCGAAGAAAACACCAACCACTCTGTAGCCTGTCTGTGGAGAACGTTCAAACGTGATTTGGCATTCAGAAGTTGTTTATGTTTTTGCTCTATAGCCGTTCGAACGTTGTCTGGTGTTCAAACGTTTATTCTGTCTTTGCTTTATAAGCGTTTGAATGCTAGATGGGGTATAACCTTCTCACTCAAGTGGCATGTGGTCTTATGTGGAAAACTATTTCCACACTCCATGCATATCTTGGCACTTTAAACTCATGATCTTGGTCCTCAATCAATTCAAGTGGATGTTCGAACATGAGTTGGTATTCAAACGTGGTATTCAAGTACCTATGGGTCTTCCTTCATGGATGCAATAGGCCATGTCTTAGTAGTCTGGTCTTCACATGATTTAAACTAACGTTCGAACATTGACTGGTGTTTGAATGTTCTTGGCTTGGTCTAATCTGTTCCAATTTTGCTCCAAAATATCTTGGTGTTGCATGGGAGTCTGATATTCATTGCCTTTGGTCCCTTGTACAATTTATGACCTGAAATGTCATCATTTAAACTCTATCAAAGTATAATCAGTCTTAAAGGGGCGTAGAAATATGCTAATTTTGAGTACTAATCACATCCCCCAACCTAAATATTGCTAGTCTCTAGTAATACAACAACAATGGAATGTAAATCTATTCATAATGCCTTTTTTGTAGGTCATCTAGTTGCATTTAGCTTATGCAACAAGTCGTTGAACCACTAGGTTTACCCTAATGGACTACTGTTGTCACGTGAGGATATTTAGTGAAGTTACCCACAAACTTTAGTCGAACAGATGTGTATGTGGGATTGCTGGTTAAAGTAAATTAGCATTATAGTCGTTCGGACACCCAACCCTCAATTTCAACTTACATCTCGCCTGCTCCACTTTCGTGGGTATTTATCCTATGCACAAATTAGCATAAGTCCATTGGCATTTGGAATTTCCTGTGTAGTAGGAATGGTCTTTCAAGAAACAAGAATTGTTACATAACAAACATTTGGCTTTACCACCCTCCATGGATAGCTTTGATTTTACAAACCTCTCTTAGAAATGTCCTCAAAAAAAAACTTCCTCTGATTATAATGACTTGTCTCTCAAAGGGCATGTGATTAGAGGATGCCCAATTGAAAAATCACATGCGCAATTAGTATGGGACTAAAACTTTTAGAAAGTAGACTAACCATGTCCTTGACATAATCTCACGGAAGAATATTGATGCAATTAAGGAAATACTATTTAACATACCCGACTTGTAGTCGATGACCTACACATACATCAGACTTGAGATCAAATAGGGCTTTTCATAGGTTGTAGTGTGGCCAGAGGTCAGTGGCTAATGAAATGACGTCAATAATGTTCAAAAGCTATCCCTTTTTTATGTAGTGTAGCACACCTCTTTCTAGCTTCTTGATATTTTGCCTAGGAATGGTATTTCTTTCTTTCATTTTTTCTCATTTTTCACTTTCTTATAAATTCCCTATCTATTTGTCTCTTTTTCGTTATTGGTTGTTTCCACCAAATTTTCTTTCATTGAACATTAGCCACCATTTTCTTTTCTATTTTTCTTGCCTTTTGTATCATATTGATTTATAAGAGGGTGCAAGAAAATTAGATAGCAAGGTATGTTAAGTATATTCTCTTGTGGCTCGGTAATCATATGGATGTTTTGAAAAAGAAATCATTCATTGAAGGCTCAAGCATGGCTGACTAGGGATATATTATTGAAAAAGAAATGGCTAATGCTCAAAGTCAAATCAAAGATGACCTAAGATCCTTTCTCAAGTATGTGCACATGTATGTGTCATATGTAAAAGTTCTCTGTGGGATATGTCAATAGATCATTTTAGTTTCATCAATTAAAGCAAGGTTAATGAGATTATTGAAAAAAAAATTGAAGTGAAAGAGCTCACTTGAGTAAATGTTGATACCCTCTCAGAAGCATCGTAAAGCTCAAAACTTACAATGGTATTCTTTGTCGTCTCCATTGGTTATGTCGGGTGTTTCAGGGAATGTCAGTTATATATCGATTCCACTTTTGAGTCTGATCATCTTGTACCTTAAGAATAACAAATACTAATGTACATTTGACAATTTAAGCATAGAGAAAATACCATTGTTCAAAGAGCTTGTGGTTTTAAGTCTAGATTGCTCAGTTGTGTGTCAAACCAATCACGTGTTTAACAAACAATCTTAGCACCCACCTTTGTTCCATCATTTATTGACAAGAATTACTAAAGTGCTAATTCTACACATGCATTTAAATAGATAAAAGTGATAAATAGAATCATTCATTTCACATTATATGATCGTTTACAACAACATCAAAGATTCAATTCATCCACAAAAGAAGTGACCAAACACAAAAAAAAAAAAAAAAAAAATTCCACAACCATCTACCAAAGAAGAAGGTTATCCAAAGAAGACACAAACACCATAACCAAGCACATAAATCTCTCCCTCTCACTCTCCTTTGTATCCAACATCTCTGCTAGCTCCACTAGGTCCACCCCTCAGTAGGCGAAGGATCTCATCCTGCTTAGCTTCAATGCTAAGTACGATGTCTCGTATAGAGCACCGAGTGGTGGTGCTAGAACTGGGGCCTGCCTCCTCCTGGGGATACTCTCTCTCTTCCTCCAACTCTTTCTCCTCCTCTTAGTCCAGCTCATCTTGCATCTCGTTGACTCCTCGGGTAGTGGGCTCCTCTTGTCTTGCAGCCGGGCCGCCACTATGACCTTGGCTCCTTCTGAAGGATGCCTTATTCAATGGCCCCATTGGCTTTTGAATCATCATCTCAGGCCTCACCCTTATGTCGTGGTCCTTGCATATTTTAGTCACTAGGGTTCCAAACGGGAGTGAGTTCCGCTTCACATCATATCCCTTCTTCATCTTTGTCAAAATGAGGGAGGGGAGATCTATGCTTTGGCCCTTCCCAACTGTATAAAGTAACTGGGCCATGTAGGGTAGGATTTTATTTTCTCATCCTATTGGAGCAAAGTTTCACACCACAATCAGATTTAACATTTTGTATTTATCAATGATCTCTCCTTGTCGGAGAACTCTCCGCCCTGACCAAGAAAAACCAGTCATCCTTGTTAGCTCTACCCTACCACATTCAATGCCATGTTCTTTTTTGGGGGGTAGGTGGGCTTGGGTACCCAAGGTACTTATTGTCTCATTTCCCGAATGTAATCCTCATGCACATCAATATGTGCCCCTCTTACATATGGTCAAATTGCCTCATTGATGATCTCGGCATTGAAGTAGAACTCTCACACCAAGTCAATCACGACCTCCCTGCCATTTCGCAAAAACAACACCCAACCTTTCTTCTCTATATCCTCTAATATACCCAACTTAGCAAAATCAGTCAATACCACGTCTTGCTCACAAAACAATAGCATGGTTTTGGTAGAAATTTTTGTACTTGTCAGCTTTTAGTGCCGTAGGGAATCAAGTCTTGTCATATCTTTGCATAATGGGTGGCCTCCTCTCTCTCACTTTGATGACTTCCTCCACCATATTGGGCTCCTAGTTTACTGGGTTGTGCCTGGCACGCAGTTTGACTCTTGGAGGCATGGTGTTTTGGTTTTGAGGTTGTGAGGGATTTGAAAGTTTTGATTTTGTAGTGAGAATGAGGGTTTTTGATGTGTAATGGCTTTGGGGTGGTTGATTTTAGGTAGAAATGGGGAATGAGGGGTGTTTTGAGAGCTGGGTAATGAAAATCGCCCTAGGGTTTGGAGTTTTTTCAAAAGTTTTGGGGTTTTGGAATGAAGAAGACAAAACAGGCTTTTGTAGCCTGAGAATTTATGTTCAACGTTAATTATGTTTGAATGTATGTAGAAGGATTTTAATTAAATTGTTCGAACATGGTGAGCTCCTAGTACTTTTGAGTTCTATCAGAGACCAAAGTACTATAAGCTCGTGTTGTTCGACCGTTCTATTGGCATTCGAACGTGGTACTCTCGTTTGAACGTTCTATTGACATTCAAATTGGCTGACCTCCCAGTACTTTTTGTTTCCATTAGAGGATCCATTAGAGGCTGAGTACTATAAGTAGATGACGTTCAAACATTACTAGGCATTCGAACGTTGAATCAAAAATAATTTTTTTTTGCTGCACTACACTATACACAATCAGAGAGGTTTATACACACAAGTTTGTACCAAAAATTTTATGGCATCTCAAAACATTTCCCTACCCACGCTTTAGGTTAGTATTTTGGTGCACTCCTTACTCGGCCCATATTTTCATTTCAGTGAAAAGAATTATGTACAAAAAGGGTTTTTTACACTTTTTACAAAAATTTGGACCCTTGGCTTTCATCCCAACAAAACACAGTTTTCCACAAAGAATAATCTAATCCGAGTCTCCATCCTTATCTGTGTAGTTAGAACAACCAATGACTCTCCCAATTTTCTCTCTTGTAAATCAGTTAAGCAAAGTACCGGAATAGCATGGCGTCTCAAGGTAATCCTTACTCAGCTCATTCACTATCCAGTCTAATCGAATGAGTGTGCAACCTAAAATTGGTTCAGAACACTAATTATATCTTTTCTCGTGAAAGACTCTACCACATTTTTTGCAGGCACCAAGTCTTTTGGCATGACGATGTTTAGCAAAAGTGCTTATGCCACATGGAGGTTTCGCTTGTTCTTCTCGGTTCTCATTCTTTCTTACCAATCTTGTTTTTCTCATGATCACAACATGTACATCAAATGGAAAAGTGCGTAGAACTCCCAAAATAAACCAAAAAAGTTTGACATCCATGCTTTCAAAACTTTAAGACTCACTATCTGGTTCTTTAACGCTTGCCACAAACAAAGACTATTAAAACTGACTCACAGACATAATCATTAAGTTATACAAAATATAAGGTAAGGTACACAATATGATCAGAAACAGCAACAATAACAACAAAAACAAAAAAAAATTACGGGCACAAAATATGAATTGTAGTTCTTACCCCCAACCTAAACTAAACATTGTCCCTAATATTTCGAATTTACCAGTGTATAGATCTTGGAGATGAGGTTGAAAGATTGAGATCTGTTCATCTGCCAAAACCTATAAGCATAATACACAAATTAATCATCTCTACGCAGATCTGGGTTTCAGGTGGGCTGGTAAGCCTTGTCTGTGAGTGCGAAGAGAAGCAAGACACCCATAAACAAATACAACATCAAAATACAAAGCATGAAACATATGATTATGTCTATGGAGTGTGTGGTCATGGGTCTGGGTTGTGTTTATAGAAGGTCACGAACAATGAAGAAAAATAAGAAGGAAAAAGAAAGAAAATGGGAAAAGCGGTGGATGGGAAAAAGAGGAAAAGGGGATGGGGGCCTTATTAAGGCGTTCCCGTGGGTTAGTTTTGCTCGGGTTTTGCTTGAACTGACCCTTTTTTCTATTGGCAGGTGTGAATCTCGGAGGAGTATTCTAGATCCATTAAAAGAATGGATTCCACATTTTTACAAAGACCTCCAAAAATGGTTTCAACCGTTGACCATTAACAATAAAGATATTACTATTTGAGGGGTTTTCCACTTCTACTGCTTCGTGTTCAAACACATTTTTGACAATATAAGTCCCTGTTTATCTTGATCTTAACTTACTAGGAAAAGGCGGAGTCTTGAATTAAACAACAGGACTGTTTAAGAAGGTTCAAAAGACTTCTGCACAATGTTCTTACCATGAAAAATTTTCATCTTGGATTCGCAATCTTCACATTCTCATATGCTTCATTTCTCAATTCCTCCAGTTCATTAATTTGCAATTTTCTTGAAATTCTAGCCTTGTCTAGGTTAAAGTTCATTGCTTTAATGACCCAGTATGCCCTATGTTCCAATTTGATAGGTAGGTGACAAGGCTTGCCATAGAAAAATCTATAAAGAGACATGCCCAAAATTGTTTTAAAAGTAGTACGATATGCCTAGAGTGCATTAGTTAGTCTTGATGACCAATCTTTGCATTCTAAATTTACTGTTTCTTCTAAAATAAATTTGATATCCCGATTAGCCAATTCAGCCTATCCACTAGTCTATGGATGATAAGGGGTTGCAATTTTGTGAAAAATCAAGTATTTTTTCATCAAATTCCAAAAAGGGCAATTGCAAAAATGAGCACCCCAATCACTTATGATTGATTTCAAAATTCCAAATTGGGACAAAATATTTCTTTTAAAAATTTGATCACTATTTGGTGATCATTATTCCGGCATGGAATTACTTCAACCCATTTGGATACATAGTCTACGACTACCAAAATGTACAGATAGCCAACGAAAGGGGGAAATTGTCTCATAAAATCGATGCCCCAACAATCAAAAATTTCAATCACAAGAATGGAGTTTAAGGGCATCATGTTTCTTTTCAAAATGCTTCCCAAGCTTTGACATCTATCACATGTTGAACAAAATGCACGGACGTCTTTGAAAAGGGTAGGCCAATAAAATCCACACTGCAAGATTTTTGCAACGATTTTCCTTGATGAGAAATGGCCACCACATGCTTCAGAATGGAAAAATGATATTACTTGTCTGCTTTCATCAGCGGGGATACAACGCCTTATGATTTGATCCTTACAGTACTTGAATACATATGGATCCTCCCAAAAGAAGTTGCAAACCTCCCTTAGAAATTTCTTTATGTCCATCATTCTAAAGGATGGAGGGAGTGTACCCGTAGCAAGAAAGTTAGCAATATCAGCGTACCATGGTGTCTCCTTGATGCTAAATAGTTGTTCATCGGGAAAATTTTTATTGATTGGTACTTCATCCTCCTCGAAGTCATATGTTAATCTGGACAGCTGATCTATTACCTCATTCTCAATGCCCTTCTTGTCCTTAATGACTAGATCAAACTCTTGTAGTAAGAGTATCCATCTTAAGAGCCTTGGCTTGACATCCTTCTTTGTGAGAAAAACTTTTAGTGATGCATGGTCAGTAATACAACAACAAAAGAACCAACAAGATAAGAATGAAATTTCTCCAAAGCAAAAACTACAAGCAATTTTTTTTCAATGGTTGAGTAATTCATTTGAGCTTCATTCAAAGTCTTGCTTGCATAGTAAATCACATATGGTTTCTTATCTTTTCGTTGCCCCAACACAACACCTACAACATAATCACTGACATCACACATTAGTTCAAAGGGTAGGGTTCAGTTAGGGGTTACATGATTGAGGTAGAAATTAACATCCTTTAAGCTTGTAAAAAGCTTTTTGGCATGCTTCACTCCACACAAAATTTGCGTCCTGAATCAGGAGGTGACACATGGGTTTAGCTATGGTACTAAAATCTTTATGAATCTCTTGTAAAACCCTGCATGTCCTAGAAATGATCGGACATCCCTTACAGTCTTTGGAGCAGGCAGATTTATAATTAGATCTATTTTTGTCTTGTCTACTTTCATGTCTTCAGACTACACAACATAACCTAAGACAATGCCTTGTGTTACCATGAAATGATATTTCTCCCAATTAAGTACCAAATTGGCCTTCTGACATCTTACCAATACCTTATCTAGATTGGTCAAACATGAATCAAATGAGTCACCATAGACAGAGCTCAGCATCCATGAACACCTCCCAAAATTTCTCGACCATGTCACTAAATAAGCTCAACATGCATCTTTGGAATGTTGCAGGAGTATTACAAAGTCTAAATGGCATCCTTTTGAATGCAAAGGTGCCAAAGGGACATGTGAATGTGGTTTTCTCCTAGGCATATAGTGCAATTTTAATTTGATTGTACCTGAAATACCCATCCAAGAAGCAATAAAATTCATGGCCTACAATTCTTTCTAGAACTTGGTCAAGAAAGAGAAGAGAAAAATGGTCTTTCCTTGTTACCAAATTGAGTTTTTGATAGTCAATACACATTAGCCATCCTGTGATGACCCGAGTTGGTACTAATTAATTTACATCATTTTTTACCATTGTGACCCCAGACTTTTTGGGCACAACTTGGGTGGACTAACCCATTTACTATCCTTGCATCTAAGAGCTTAAGCACTTCCATTCTCATAACTTCCTTCATGTGAGGGTTCAATCGTCGCTGCATCTGACGAAAGGGTTTTGAATCCTCTTCAAGGTATATAGCATGATAGAGGATCAACAGGCTTATACCTTTCGAGTCAGTGATGGTCCACCCAATGGTGCTTTTATGGCTTTTAAGAACTATACTTAGTTTAGACTCTTGTAAGTCTGTGAGCTTAAATAAAATTACCACTGGGTATGACTCGTTCTCTCCTAAAAATACATTTTTGAGGTCAAATGGGAGAGGTTTCAATTTAGGCTTTGGTGGCCAGCCACTTGATGAGAGTGGCTTTGTGTCATTTGGTGAGATCTCTTCGAATTTGGGGAGCCATGTCTTAACAACATGAGTGGGGCAATTCTTTGAATCATCATCTATTGTCTTAGATGTATTAGATTCTGACAAAGAGGATTTAGTAGGATTTTCATAGAATGTGTTATTGAGATGTTCTTGGACCAATGACTCAATGAAATATTTCTCTCTCTTCTTTGTCCTCTTTGGGTGTTTGGCAACATTGAAAATATTCAGCTTAAAAGTCATGTTCCCAAAGGTTAATTTCATAACCCCATTCCTGTAATTGATTAATGCATTTGAAGTTGCTAGGAATGGTTGACCAATAATGATAGGAATTAGGTTTTATGAATGCTTTGCTGGCTGAGTGTCTAGAATGATGAAGTCAATAGGGAAGACAAAGTTGTCCACTTGGACAAGTACATCTTCAATAATGCTCCTAGGGATTTTTACAGATCTGTCTGCTAACTAGTGTGTGACACAAGTGGGTTTGAGTTCACCCAGACCCAACTGCTAGTAGATGGAGAAAGGGAGCAAGTTGACACTAGCTCCAAGGTCTAACAGTGCTTGTTCGATTCTGAAGTTTTCAATGGCACACAACATAGTCGAACACTTTGGATCTTTGTATTTTGGAGGAGTTTTGTGTGTTGATGTAGGGCACTGACTTGTTCTATCAGGAAGGCTCTTTTTTGGACATTCTGGCTTCTTTTGATTGTGAACAAGTCTTTTAGAAACTTAGCATAAGATGGAACTTGTTTGATTGCATCGAGAAGTGGGATGTTGATCTTTACTTGCTTGAAAAGCTCATAAATTTCAGGCTGATTATTCACTTTCTACATGGTTTTGAGTCGATGAGGAAAAGGAGCAGGAATAGAACACAAGGAATCTTCTTCCCATGATGGCTCTGGTTCTTGTTCAGTCATGGGTTCGTATTCCTCTTCCATCACAAGTTTAGGCTCAATTAGTGAGTTAACTGTGGTTAACTTAGGGTTTGGCTTCAGAATTAGCCTGTCTCTAATGGTCATGTCAATTACCTTGCCACTTCTCAGTGTAGTGACAACTTGGGCTTGGTCTTGTGGGGTTCCCATGGTTGCAAAATTTCTCACCTGAAATTGGCATTGTGGTTGTTTTGGTTGGGCAAGAAACTTCCCCTTCTCATGTGTGGTCATGGGTTGGGTCAACTTTTGGATGTGGCTTTTAAGATCCTTGAAAGATTGAGTGGTCTATGTTTTGAAATCAGTAAAAGCCTGAGTAGAACAATTGTTATAGTTCATTTGGCTTTGCATGAACTGATCAGGGTATCCTTAAGGCTCTTTTTTTGTGGTGGTTGGTATGGTTGATATGTGGGAGGTCCTTGAGGTGGTGGGTGTGAACCTTGTTGTTGGTTCATAGGAGTTGGTTTTGTGTTTCTCCAACTGAAGTTTGGGTGATTCCGTCACCTTGGATTGTATATTTCGGAGTATGGGTTGGAGTAAGGCATGTTGAAGTTGGAGATGACATTTGTTTGTTCCAACAAGACTTCTTTGAATGCTGGAATGGTAGGATATTCCCCAATAGGGTGTCCTATCAGCGCAAAAAATCCCATACACTTGTTCTGTGGGAGGGCCAACATCAACTTGATGAACCTTCTTCATCTCTAAAGCTTCAAGCTTTCAAGATAGGGTGGACATTTTTGCTCTTAGGTCATCATCATACCTCAAGACATACTTACCCCCTTTGGTAGTAGATGGTTTGGCTTCAACAATAGTAGGGGGGCAGAGTCCCACATCTGAGAACTGTCAGAAATGGTGTCAAAAAAATTGAATGCCTCTTTCGGACCCTTACCCATGAACTCTCCTTAAGGCATCATTTCGACAAACTGACGTAGTCTGGTGGGCAGGGAGTCATAAAAGAATCCTATCAAACTCCAATTCTCAAAAGTATGGTTTAGGCAGGACTGGAGCAGATCCTTGAATCTCTCCCAAATTTGGTAAAAGGTTTCTCCTTCTTTGACAAAAAAATTCATGATTTGGCTTTTTAGTGCATTAGTGAGGTGTAGAGGAAAAAACTTTCTAAAAAATTCATTTTGTAGTGCCCGTCAGTCAGGTATTGAAAGAGCTTTTAAAGAATTTACCCATTGTTTAGCTTATCATTTAGAGAAAATGAAAAGTTTCATTTTGGCTAGCTCAAAAATTGTCTTGAAACGTTCCCCATACTTCCTCAAATTTTTTTATGTGCAGATATGAGTTTTCTATTTCGAATCCATGGAATTGAGGGAGTAGTTGAACTGTCCCTGTCTTTACAGTAAAGAGGGGGACACTATTTCTTGTGGGCCTTAAGTAATCCCTCAAAGTTTGAAAATTAGGCACTTCCCCCTCTCTTACAGGAACTTCTCCTCGTCCTGCATCATTTTTCCATTCTACTTTCACAAGAGTTTGTTACTGATCTACGTGAAGGTGTTTCACTTGATTCACAGATCTAGAAGATTCTGCCGGTAAATTTTTGTAGTGAAGAGTGTCCTCAGACATAAAAACAATTAAAACAAATCTATACACAATGAAGCAAATTTATATACAAAAAGAGGAGGTCCTTTACCTTTACTTTAGAAAACCTTTTATGGTTCCCTGGCAACGGTGCCAAAAACTTCATTGATCTAATATGTGTACACCCAAGTGCAGGCGATCAAGTTGTAGTACTAATTGGGTTAAGTCCGGAGTCGAATCCATAGGGAACTATGACTAGTGTTTTAAATTAAGCAGTGATAGAGACCAAGTAATTGGAAACCTTGTGAGTTTGAAGTTATGGGATTTCCTGGACAGAATATAGATTCTTTCCAAGACGTTTTCTAGACAAAATATAAGATAAATTCAAATGTAAACAGTCACCCTTTAGCTCGAGGATCTGAACATGTAGTTAATCATCTGGTTTATTATACTTATGCTTGGTAACTCAATTAACTCCCGTGTCAATGGCAAGTTAATCGGAATTTAAAGGTGGATTGTGAGAATTGAGCACATAGTTCTGATGCCTTTTTAGAAGTTTACAAAAATTCTTTGTTCCGAGTCAACCTGTCTACAAACAAGCAAGTGTTTCTACAAGCATCCAACCATGGCTTTAATATTCCATCTTTTAAATGAAGTCCAAGAATGGTGAATATTAAAATATTGTCATGAAGATCTAACTGGGGTACTGCTTGAATCAATGGGTCTTTCTATGCAAGAGTCATC
>CAUOFW020004777.1:0-29822 GCA_963454935.2 Ilex paraguariensis
TGCTTCTGGGTCTGATGGAATCATGTCATTGTGGGATCTGCATCATTATCTCTCACTCCTCACCCAAAATGAAGTGTTAGTGCTTCTTAAATCTGATCGGATCATATCATTGTGAGATCCTGCATCATTGTCTCTCACTCCTTCCCATAGTCGTAGTTCTCATTCGGTGTCGAGCATAATGAATTTATCTAAAGCAGTCAGCTCTATGTAGAGTAGTATTTTTGTGTTATGGGTTTACAAATTGCCCCTTTTCATGGCAGGGGTGGGAAGCATTGGGATCACATTGCATCTGGATTCAACTCATCTCTTCCAGAATTGAATGATGGAAGTTTTCGAAAGGTTGCCCTCTGAACAGGTAGGCATGGTGCTATTTTTGGCATGTTCAATCTGGTTTCTGATACCATAGATATAGAGCTTTATTGGAGCAACTTGCTCATTCTCCAAATCAGTTTGTGGGTTTCGCATCTCGTTACTTTTGTCATGTCCAAAAGCAAATTATGCAGGTTATGTCTTGAACACAACCCCTACACACACTTAGGTGCACGACCAGAGTATGCTAGTCGAGGTTATCCACTACTCAAAGTACCCTCCAAAAAGGTAAAAGATGTGTCTCTCAAGTTCGGTGAGTCTTAGTTGGGTTGGGCGGGTTCAAACAAAAATGCTATGCTTACACATAAGACTATCATTCTTCCCAAAAGCTTCATAGGGACTACTTTACAACGATGGACAACCAACCGGGAGTCTTCAAAATAAACTTTGATGGAGCAACTTTCAAATCAGCTAAGGCGACTGGAATTGATGTGGCTATCAGAGATTGCAATGGGACTTTTGTGGAGGGTCTGTCTCAGTTAATAAGAGGTTTTGGTGCAAGCAGAGTCCATGGAAGCTTTGGCAGCTTTCACAGCTATGGAGCTGGCTGTGGAGTTGACAGAATTAGTGAGAGCTACCTTAATTTGGAGAGATTTTCTCTCTTTTGTCAACAAAGAGGAGACCCCTCTCCCATTCCCAACATTTATTTTTCCTAAATGAGATCCTTTTTTCTTTTTGTGGACATCGGAAAAAAAGAATATTATTATTGGGATGTAAAAAATTATTCTAATTTATTGATATAATGATATTTCAAGTGATTAACTCTCAATGAAAAATCCAACTGTTATAGTTGTAATAATGTTATTCAATCATGTTATTGTCACTTTGTGATATTATTAAAGGAGCATATTAAATCACGTTTTTAGATTCAATTAACATTATTGCGGAAAAAATATTTAATAAAATTAGCTTTGTGATATAATTTGACATGCTACTAACATTTTTTATTTTTGGGCCGTTAGAATAGGCTTGTAAATTTTCATCAAGATGCTATAATATGAGACGAACTTGAAAATGACACAATAAATTTATAAAAATAAAAAGAAAAAGAAAAAGAAATTAAGTTGGTATCAAATACATATCATTTAACTGGTATTGTAATAGCAAATATCTATTTTTTTTTGTTACTTTCTTGTTTATTGATTTAATTAAGTAAAATGTTGTTTCACATAATTTTTTATAAAAAAAATAAATGTACTTTATTTTTTTAATATTTAACGATGACGAGGTGGTGTATATATATAAATTATAAAGTGTCCAGATTTTTGTCAACTGCTCATTCGACTTTAGTGATTAATTACTGTGACAAGTCCGAGAACGAGGCACAATTTTCTCCCCCTATAATGGAAAAGACCAGCATGGCAAGGAATACTCAGGGACGCTTTAACTTTGTTAAAGCGTTCACATTGAAACACAAGGTTGAAGAGCAAAAGTAAAAGTAAAAGATTTCTATGGCAATTTTGTGGGTCTATTTTCATGGTGCGGTAGGTAATTGACATCAACTTTCGTGATTATTGATGGGTCAGCTTGATGATGCAGTGTACTGGTGGACCACAATTTTATTCTCTTCACAATGTAGATGTGCGTGCAAGATCCTGTACAATATAAAAAACGAGAACAGATCTCTCTCTTGGTGAACTTGAGTGAGCCAGTTGAGTGACCAACCACGCTGCTTGAAACAGCCTGCGAGGTCCGGTGGTAACCTGGAACGGCAACGGGAGATCCTGGGGGAGCGGAAGAACGATCCAGTAAGGCTGAAAGAGATTCCTGGAACGAAAGAGAACAAGTTAGAAGGGCGCCGGAGTGTTTTTCGGCATATCCCTTCCGACGATCTAGTCAGTCTTTGAGAAAGAGAGAGGAAAGAGAAAACACTGAGTGTGTATTGTCGTAAAGAGTTTGTTGTTGCATACCCGTCTTGCCTTTTGCAAGGAGTATTTATACCTCAAAAGCTCATAATTGCTGTCAGTGTAGTCAGTATGTGATCATTAGGTACAGGCAGTGTGCGCACTGATTCTGATGAGGAATGTCTTCTCTTCTTAACTGCTCGGGGTCCCGAGCAATCAATGCTGTGTCATCGGGATGCCGACGGTACAATGTACTCCTCTCGGGGAGGATGCAATAAATGCTCTGTATTAAGAGCATTTATTGTCTTTCATTTCTGAGTCTTACCGCATTGAATGCGGTCTTGTCAAGGGAATGATGTAATTAATCGTTTGCTTTCCCAAGTCGCGTGTCAGCAACGGCATGCGGTTTCTCTGTCTTCGATGTGATATCATATGTCACGCGTCCATCCCCCATTGGCTGTGACCCCTGCATTCCAGTACGTTCTGACACTAATTGTGTAAGACGAGGTCATGATGAATAGCCTAGACTAGCCTAGGCTAATGACCTGTACGTCAATAGCTTATCCTGGAATAGAGGAAGCGTCCAGGACGGGGTACCTTTCGGCACCGAGGAAAAGCCATCTCGGAACCGAGGGAGGTATACCGACCGAGGTACCATATCAGACCGAGGCTACGTGTTGGTTGTAACTCGTACTGAATGCTATGATCCTATATAACGAGTACCTCGGGGGCGAGGACCTTTGTGCGCCGATGGTGCTTGATCTTAGCAACAGTGTTTTGGTAAATACCGAGGACACGTGTTTTCATCATGGAGTATTTCAGAAAAGTCCCATCAACTGCCCCCCAGCCTTCGATCTTCTGACACCGAGGGCACGCGTCGTAAGGAGACGAAGGGTTTCCCAACAACCACAAATGCTTCATCATTGCCTCGAGCCGCTTTCCCAGGCTTAGGATGTCGTGTGCATTAAATGCGTCGTTTTCGTTTTTCGCGCCCAATGATGAAACTGCCACTATATAAATGGGGTTCCTCTTGCATTTTCTTGTTTCGCCATTCCGAACTTCCTCAAGAGAGCCTTTTCCTGAATCTTCGCCTGAGATCTCTTTCCTCTTCCATCGTCGACTACCCATTCTTCCTTAAAGTCTTAAGGCCAGCAGACCCATCGTTGCTTCTGAACTTTCTGGAAGGAGTCGCCTAAAGTTTTCCAGAAAAAACTCCGTTTGGCATTCGGGTGAGTCCTAGTTTCTTTCTTCTTTTCTTCCTCCTATCCCTTTTTATTTTCCGATGACTGGAGGTGTCTCCGGTTGATACTTAGCGACTAATCCTAGGGAAGCTTCCTCAGGGATTTTTAAGAAAAACACCCTCCACTTTCTCACTTTCTTAGAGATGCCTCGTCGTCGCCTTGCTCCCGAGAATCCTCAGGCTGGTTCTTCGGGGTCAGGGAAGTATAAAGTAAAGGGTGGTGAGCAGATTAATAGGTTTAAGGTCAAGTACGACATTCTCCCGTGCGTAGACATAGAGGATTATGACTCGGTGGTGCACACTCCTACCCTCGGGGCCGAGGATGCTATGCCCTTTTATACCAAGGCCATAATAGAGGGCGGAATTAGGTTTCTTTACCCCCTTTACTTCTACAGTTCCTCTCTCACTTCCGCCTCTTCCCCGGGCAGTGTTGCCTTAATGTCTTCAGAATAATTATGGGGGTCTTAGAGCTCAATAGGCGCCTCGGGGTAAATATTGGGCTGAACGATCTCCTTTTTTGTTATTCCCTCTTGAGAGTCATGCCTCACCAACACTTCTACCTCAAGGCCAGGGACCCCTCCATGTACCTTGTAACTCATCTTCCCGACTCGGACAAGGGGTACAAGGACGATATTCTTATTTTCAAGGGATCTTGGCAGAGAGGTGTTGGTCCCGAGTATAACGGCTTGTTATGCCCTCTGGAATGGAGAACGACAAGTACGTCGGTTCCTTCGGGTTTATTATTTTGTTCTCCAGATTTTCCATGTTCATGACTACTTTTTTTGTTTGTGCAGATATCCCTGCTCGGGAAACAGCTCCTCCCCCTCGGTCGCTGGTGAACTTTGCCGACCTAATCACGGTTTGGAGATTTACTGGTGACAACGGGTTCGGCCGGGCTGCCCACATCCTGCTGAATTACACCCCCGGGTATAAGAAATTTTCACAGCTTCCTCAGCCTTTTGAGCCTTCGCGGTGGTCTGAACTCTTCGATCAGGCGGCGAGGCAAGAGGTCGAGGAAAACTTGGAAGAAGACCCTGATCGGGCTTCGGAGGCAGAAGTAGAGGGAGTAGTTGAAGAGCTCGGGGTCAGAGAGGACCTTGTTCCTTCGGACGCCGAGGTGGGGACTTCGGGAGGAGATTTGTGGCCGGACTTCCAAGTTCTACAATCTCTAGACGCCGAGGACGCCCTCGAGGTCGCGATGTCCAGCACGCCTCGTATTGACCTGGGGTTCCTGAGGCAGAGGCAAGCTCTTGCTGCCGGGAGGGGTCGAGGATCGACCGGCGGCGCCCCATCTGCAGGGACCAGTTCCACCCCATCCTCAAGAGTTCTCAGTCGGGGTCAAGTGCGTGACCGGGATCCTCAGGTAGAGGAGGAGAGAAGGGTCAAACATAGGCACGATGGCCTCGGCAGAGGATCCAGGGCATCTTCCGCTCAGCAGCAAAGCGGGAGAGGCCGTGGGTTACCCCCTGCTCCTCCGCAACAGCAGCAACAGCAACAGCAAACACAACACAACAACAGCAACAACGGCAGCAGCAGACTCCCCCTTCCCCTCCGCCGACAGTGGAAGCCGCGGAGTGGAATCCCCGAGCCACCGATCACATGAACCGAGTGATCAGGGTCGATGATTCCATTTTGCTGGATCCTCATGTCGCCAATGCAGTGAGTGAGACACTGCATTTCGAGGCTGACATGGCGGCTCACAGGGGGCGATCAACGAACGTGTTGTTCCGCTCTATCATCCAGAATTCCCTGGTGGTAAGTTCATTTTTGCTTTGGTTTCTTCTCTCTCGCTTTCCATTTTTGTGATACGCCTTTTTCCCTCCTTTGCAGGCTACCCAACAGATCTCCATAATAGCTGCGCGGTACCATGGGTCTAGGATGGACCTCCAGCGGGCCCGAGAGCAGAAGGAAGAGGCGGAGGGGGCCCTCGCCCGAGCAATGGAGGACGTAGCTGCCAGGGATTCTACCCTGGCGGGGCAGGCTGCTCAAATCGAACAACTCCTCAAGGATGCCGAGTCGGCTAAGGTTGGCGCTGAAAAGCTAAGTGCTGCCCTTGCCGATGCTGAGGGGAGGATCACCGAGCAGACGCGGCGGCTTTCTGCCGCGGAGGAGAGGGCGGTTGGCTCAGAGGAAAGCTGTCTGGCTCTCACCCAGGAGCTGGACAGGATCAGAGCCGAGGCACTGAACAGGAAGTCGGAGGAGCAACTCCGGGAAGAGTTCGCCGATGACGTGCTCCCTGCTCTTGAGGAAAACAGCAAGGAGTTCTTCAAGAAAGGGTGGGACGAGGCGCTCCAGTCTGCTGGAATCCCGTCAGACTCCCCGCTCTTCCAGATGCACAAGTACGTGCCCTCGGCAGAGATGGAACGGGCCGAAGCAGAGATTGCTGCCGAGGATGAGATCCCAACGCCGGTGCAAGTCTCGGCGGATCCGCCCGAGGCAGTGATAGTGGACTTGTCCGAAGAGGCCCCGCCGGACCATGCCCCTGATCCTCATGTTGCTCAAGGTCTCTCTGTGCCGAAGTACCTCTCTTTCTGCCTGCTCCAGAAGCTTCTCAACCTTTTTATGCTGACTCGCCCTCGGCTGATGTTGTGGAGATGCCCGGGGCCAGATGAAAGCCCCTTTTTCTTTTTGATTGTACTCTTTTTTCTTTTGTAGCCTTTGGGGACGCAAAGCCCCTCTTCTTGAAATAAATCATGAGTACTTTTTCCTTTTTGTGTACAGTAGTGTTTTTTTTTTGTTTTTTTTTTTGGAACTGTCTTCGGGGGCTCGCCCATTCAAGAGGCACGCTCTTGTGTTTGCTTCGGGGACAGGAGTCCTTGAACTCTGTCCCCAGGGCCTTGCCCTTCCAGGAGGCTTGCTCCTGTATATGCTTCGGGGACAGGAGTCCTTGAACTCTGTCCCCAGGGCCTTGCCCTTCCAGGAGGCTTGCTCCTGTATTTGCTTCGGGGACAGGAGCCCTTGAACTCTGTCCCCAGGGCCTTGCCCTTCCAGGAGGCTTGCTCCTGTATATGCTTCGGGGACAGGAGCCCTTGAACTCTGTCCCCAGGGCCTTACCCTTCAAGGAGGCTTGCTCCTGTATTTGCTTCGGGGACAGGAGCCCTTGAACTCTGTCCCCAGGGCCTTGCCCTTCCAGGAGGCTTGCTCCTGTATATGCTTCGGGGACAGGAGCCCTTAAACTCTGTCCCCAGGGCCTTGCCCTTTATCTTTGTCGTTGGCAAGCACTTGAGGGAGAGGATACTTCAAAAGTAATATTTCTTTAGATTCATAACATTCCATGGTCGCATTACAAGTTTTCCATCCATGCCCTCTAATCTGTACGACCCGGCGCCCCCGATTGATATCACTTTGTAAGGCCCTTCCCAGTTAGGTCCCATTTTTCCCTCTGTTGGATCACGGGTATTGGCCGTTACCCTTCTGAGGACCAGATCGCCTATTCGGAATTCTCGCGCCTTGACCCTTCTGTTGTATAGTTGGGAAATCTTCTCCTGATACTTAGTTATCCTCAAGGCGGCTGCCTCCCTTCTTTCTTCCACTAGATCCAAATCCAATCCAGTTGACGGTCATTTCCCCCTTCGTCGAAAGCTTGGGTCCTTATGGTCGGGAGCCCTACTTCGAGGGGTATGATTGCCTCCATTCCGTATGCCAGGGAGTATGGGGTTTCCCTTGTCGAGGACCGAGGGGTGGTCCTGTACACCCACAAAATGTTTAATAGTTCTTCCGCCCATTTTCCCTTGGCTTTCTCCAACCTCTTCTTGATCCCATTGATAATTGTCTTGTTGGAGGCCTCTGTCTGCCCGTTGGCTTGAGGATAGGCAGGGGTGGAGTAGAAATTACGGATCCCGAGTTGCTCACAGAAAGACTTGAAACGCCCGCCGGTGAATTGAGTCCCGTTATCCGACACCAGTGCCCGGGGAATCCCAAACCTGGTGATTATGTTCTCCCAGATGAACTTTTTGGCATCTATGTCGCGGATATGAGTCAACGGCTCCGCCTCTACCCACTTGGTGAAATAATCTGTGGCCACAATGAGGAACTTCCTATTTCCCGGAGCCTTAGGCAGGGGTCCAACTAAATCGAGCCCCCACTGGGCGAATGGCCAAGGGCTGGTCAGGGGGTGTAAGTCCCCCGCGGGTTGCCTGATTGCAGGGGAGAACTTCTGACACTGGTCGCATTTTTGGACGTATGCGCGCGCATCCCTTTGCATTTGCGGCCACCAATATCCCTGAGACATGATGCGGTGTGCCATTGATCGCCCCCAGAGTGCCCCCCGCATATTCCTTCATGTACCTCATAGAGAAGGTCTTGTACTTGGTCTTTTGGACGCATAACAAGTAAGGCCCTGAGAAAGACCTCCGATACAGTTTTTGATCCGGAGAGACCCAAAATCTTGGAGCTTTGAGTTTTATCTTCCTTGCTTCCTTTGAACACTCCGGGAGATCTCCTGTTGTTAGGAACCTGAGAAAGGGATCAATCCAACTGGGCGGCTTGTGTGCGTCCTGGATGACCATTGCCTCGGGAGCATGGTCTATGCAGGATGCGGGAAGGTATTCAATGGTGATCCTGCGCGACTGGGAGGAGTCCACCGCCGAGGCTAGACAAGCCAGGGCGTCGGCATGTGTGTTCTTGTCTCGGGACACTTGTTTGATTTCAATCCGGCCGAACCTTCGAATTACAGTCGTCGCCTGGTGATGGTAGGCCTTCATCCTAGGGTCCCTTGTCTCAAACTCTCCGTTAACTTGATTGACTACTAGCATAGAATCACAATGCACGATTAAATCGGTAACTCCAGTCGCCTCCGCTAACCGAAGTCCTGAGATGAGGGCCTCGTATTCAGCTTCATTATTCGAAGCCTTGAATCCCAGCTGAACGGCCTGCTCCGCAATAATCCCATCTGGAGAGGTCAGCAAGATACCGATTCCGGACCCCTTACTATTTGACGAACCGTCCACACACAAAAGTCATGGCGATCCTTCACAATTCGTTGGAGACGCTAAGTCGGGAGGAGGCGGTCCTTCTAAAATGGGATGCTCCCCCGAAAACTCAACTATGAAGTATGCCAATATTTGACCTTTTATCGCAGTTCGGGGTTTGAAATGAATATCGTGCTCCCCCAACTCTACTGCTCACTTGGAAATCCTTCCGGAGAGTTCCGCTTTCCTCAAGATCGCTTTCAAGGGCTGATCGGTAAGGACAGTGATTGGGTGCGCCTGGAAATAATGCCGCAGTTTCCTTGCAGTGGTGACCAGGGATAGAGCCAGTTTCTCTAGGGGTAGATATCTTGTCTCTGCATCCAGGAGTGCCTTGCTTATATAATAAATCGGCTTCTGGCGGTGCTCATGTTCACGGATAAGTACCCCGCTTACCGCAAACTCAGATACTGCCAGGTACAAGAACAACATCTCCCCCTGGGTGGGGACGGATAAGGTTGGAAGAGTCCTTAGATATTCCTTGATTCCAGCTAGGGCGTCCTCGCACCCCTGGCTCCACATGTTCTTCGCAGCACTCTTGATTGCTCCGAAAAAGGGTTTGCATTTGTCCGAGGAGCGTGAGACGAAACGGTTAAGTGCAGCCAGCATCCCTATGAGTTTATGGACTTCTCGAACAGTGCGGGGGCTCCGGATGTCTAGGATCGCTTGAATCTGATCCGGGTTGGCTTCGATTCCTCGTTGACTTACCAGGTATCCGACGAATTTACCTGATTCCACTCCGAAAATGCACTTCGCTGCATTCAGCTTCAGCCCATACTCCCTGAGGGTGGAGAAGGTATCCGCCAAATCTATCAGATGATCACAACTTCGTTTGCTCTTCACCAGCATATCGTCTATGTAGACCTCCATGGTGTTGTCGATCTGCTTTTTGAACATCCGATTCATCAGTCTTTGGTATGTTACCCCGGTGTTCTTTAGTCCAAACGGCATCACTTTATAACAGTAAACTCCCTTCGGAGTGATAAACGTTGTCTTTTCCTGATCCGGGGGATAGAGAGGGATCTGATGATATCCTGCTCGGGCATCCAGGAAGTCCATTCGTTCATATCCGGCAGTGGCATCTACCAGCTGGTCCACCTTTGGCAGGGGGTAGTCGTCCTTGGGACATGTCTTGTTTAGATCTGTAAAGTCTACGCAGACACGCCATTTCTCCCCTTTCTTCTTTGCGCATACCGTGTTAGACAGCCATTCTGGGAACTGTATCTCTCGAATGGCGTCGGCCTTCAGGAGTTTGTCGATTTCCTCGTTGACCGCGCTGGTGTGATGCGGGGCCATGCATCGTGGCCTCTATTTGACTGGCTTGTGCAACGGGTCAACATGCAGCCTGTGTGTGATTATCTCGGGGTCTACCCCCGTCATTTCAATTTCGTTCCACGCGAACACGTCTGTATTTCCCCTTAGGAACTCGATCATCTCCTCCTGTTCGGCCGTGGGCATCGAGGTCCCAACTAAGAAATACCTCTCTTCTTCTCCCTCCACCAAGGGTACCTTCCGGAGGTCTTCTACCGACAGCTCAGTTGGGTCTATCCGGGGGTCATCCATTCCTGGACGCCCGGACTGTGATTGCTATTTTTCCATAATCTCTTCCGGTGCTCGCCCCTTCTCCTGACTGAACGCCCCGGCTCGAACGGCTGAATAAAAATAATTTTTCGCGGACGCTTGGTCCCCCCGGATCTCCATGATACCTTCTGGCGTGGCGAATTTTAATTTCTGGTAGAAAGTGGAGTGCACCGCTCCCAACGCATGCAGTCATGTTCGCCCCATAATCACGTTGTAGGGAGAGTCCGTATCGATCACGAAAAACTCGGTGTCGATGACAAAGGGACCTGTGACAACTGGCAATGTGATTTTCCCCACGGGCAGGGCGAACGAGCCGTTGAATCCGATGAGGGGTGTCCTGACTTTGGTGAGGTCTTTGGGGCCAAGACCCATCCGTTTTAAAGTTTCGGAGTACATCACCTCCGAGGAACTTCCAGAGTCTATCAAAATCCTTTTGACATCGAATTTTCCTATCCTCAGGGTCAAGACAAGGGCGTCGTTATGAGGAGTCACTACGCCTGTCAAATCCGCGTCGGAGAATGTAATGCCAAGCTCACCCGTCCTGACCCTTTTACTTGGTGGCCCTACATCAACCTCGGCTACCTTCCTCGTAAAAGCTACCCTTTTGAGGTCGGACTCGAGTTCCTTGGACGTGGGGCGATCCAGGGGACATATATGGATGACATCTATGATGTTGTCCGGCTCCTCGGTCGGGGCAAGGGCTTGTCTCTCTTCTGGCCTGGGCTCTATGTACTCTTTCAAATATCCGTCTCGGACCAATCTTTCCAAGAACGATTTGAACACCCTGCAGCTTTCGGTGCGATGCCCGAAATCCCGGTGATAGGAACACCTAACCTTTTGATCACGGGTGGAGGGGTCGCTCTGCATCTTGGGCGGCCATTTGAAGAACGACTCGTGCTTGATTTTATGGAGCAACTTGAAGATGGGTTCCTTGAACACAGTGTGAACTCCTTTGGACGAACCCCCTGGAGGGGGTAGCAATCCCTTTCGGGGAATATCTTCCCGCTCCTTCTCTTTTCTCTTAGATTGGAGGGCTCGGCCTTTGCTGCTTCCCATCTCGTCCTCAATCCTCGAGTATTTGTTTATCTGGGCCATTAGTTCCCCCATATCCGAGGGGGTCTTCTTGGTCAGGGATCGATACAGGTCCGTGTCCCTTGCCAAGCCGAGCCGGAAAGATGCTGCTGCCATGACCTCCGAGCAGCCTTCTACCTCATTAACCTCTTCCCAGTATCGGATGGCGTACTGGCGAAGAGTCTCGGATTCCCTCCGTCTGAGGGTCAGCAATGATCCAATGTCTTTGGGGCGCTTACTCCCCGTAATGAATCGAGCCAGTAACTGCTTAGTCAATTCCTTCCATGACCCAATACTGTTGGGGGGAAGTGCCTCGAATCACTTCATCGCAGAGTCCCCCAAGCTCATAGGAAACACTCGGCAGAGAAACCATTGGTCCGAATGATAGAGGGACATCATCTGCTTGTATTGCCTGACATGGGCTTCGGGATCGGACCGCCCGTCATAAGTTTTGAACCGCGGCACGACAAACTTTCTTGAAACCTCCATCTCACCGATCTCCCTCGTAAAGGGTGTTTGTATGACTTCGTCCTCGGCCTCATCCTGGACAGCCTTACCCTTTCTCCTGGAGTCTAACCGGGCTCTGAGATCAATTTCTTCCCTGACGGGATGCCTTCTGAAGTCCTTGAGTTCATCGGTAAGCCCCTCATTTCCTGGGCGTCGTGTGGATTGGGTTAAGTCCTCCTCGGATTCATCTCCCTTCCTCCGTCTAGACAAACCTCGCCGGAGGTCGTCCAGGGCCAATGGCCTTGCTTTCCTTGAATGGTTGTCATGATGATGCTCGCTGGCTCTGGGTCGCTTTGGGGCCCTAGAGCTTTCTGCTTTGTTGTTTAGGTGGTTTCTTAGATCCTTCGTTTCCGCCTCCCGGGCGGGAAGCCCACGAGAAAGGAATGAATCCCTCGACCCTTCGCCAGAGGCGGCAAACTCGTTGAGCCGGCTTAGGACGTTTACATTGTCCATTTCCAGCTGTCGTAATCTATTGCCAAACTTTTCTTCAATCACTTCCGCCAGCTGACGGGCCAAGGGGGCTGATCCCCCTGACCTGATTCCCATATTGGTTTAAGGGGTAACCCATCTTGACCGAGTAGAGGCACTTTTATTCATATCGGTGTGATCCCTTCCTCCGTGATGACAGGGAGCTTGTAACTCGAGACTCCTTTGGTGGGGGCCTTTCCCTTTCTGTCGAGTGTTCACCATGGTCACTGTTCTTTATAGAGAAAAAACTAGGAAAACTAGTCGTTTCCCACAGACGGCGTCAGATTGTGCGTGCAAGATCCTGCACAATATAAAAAACAAGAACAGATCTCTCCCTTGGTGAACTCGAGTGAGCCAGTTGAGTGACCAACCACGCTGCTTGGAACAGCCTGCGAGGTCCGGTGGTAACCTGGAACGGCAACGGGAGACCCTGGGGGAGCGGAAGAACGATCCAGTAAGGCTGAAAGAGGTTCCTAGAACGAAAAAGAACAAGTTAGAAGGGCGCCGGAGTGTTTTCCGGCGTATCCCCTCTGACGATCTAGTCAATTTTTGAGAAAGAGAGAGGAAGGAGAAAACACTGAGTGTGTATTGTCGTAAAGAGTTTGTTGTTGCATACCCGTCTTGCCTTTTGCAAGGAGTATTTATATCTCAAAAGCTCATGATTGCTGTCAGTGTAGTCAGTAGGTGATCATTAGGTACAGGCAGTGTGCGCACTGATTCTGATGAAGAATGTCTTCTGTTCTTAACTGCTCGGGGTCCCGAGCAATCAATGCTGTGTCATCAGGATGCCGACGGTACAATGTACTCCTCTCGGGGAGGATGCAATAAATGCTCTGTATTAGGAGCATTTATTGCCTTTCATTTCCGAGCCTTACCGCATTGAATGCGGTCTCGTCAAGGGAATGGTGTAATTAATCGTTTGCTTTCCCAAGTCGCGTGTCAGCAACGGCATGCGGTTTCTCTGTCTTCGATGTGATATCATATGCCACGCGTCCATCCCCCATTGGCTGTGGCCCCTGCATTCTAGTACGTTCTGACACTAATTGTGTAAGACGAGGTCATGATGAATAGCCTAGACTAGCCTAGGCTAATGACCTGTACGTCAATAGCTTATCCTGGAGTAGAGGAAGCGTCCAGGACGGGGTACCTCTCGGCACCGAGGAAAGACCATCTCGGAACCGAGGGAGGTATACCGACCGAGGTATCATATCAGACCGAGGCTACGTGTTGGTTGTAACTCGTACTGAATGCCATGATCCTATATGACAAGTACCTCGGGGGCGAGGACCTTTGTGCGCCGATGGTGCTTGATCTTAGCAACAGTATTTTGGTAAATACCGCAATGAATTAAGTGTATGGTTAGGTTAGTGTTACCCTTAGGTAATATCATAAAATCTTTGTTAACCTTTCTTCAAAGATTAAAATTTTATTTCTAAATGTATGAAACGTTTTTGTTTTCAAGAAAATCGAAACAAATCGGTGGTGGAATCAAAACACTAATATTTTGAAGTGTTTCATAATATTTTATAAATATTTTTGAAAATTAAATTTTTATTTTTTTTTAATTTGTTTCTGTAATCTTTTCCGAAATACGTCGAAATATTTTCGTTTATTAAGTGACCGAAATAATGCACTAAAATAAAATTTTAATTTTAACATTTCTCTTGTATTTCTTAACAAGTTCAATTTCATACCGACCAAAAAAAAAAAAATAATTCCATTATATATTTTTATAAGTTATTATTTTTTATCTTTTTTAACAATAAAATATATTCGAACCAATTTATCCGTAACTTAATTTGATTCACCCGAAATTAAAGTATTCATATGTAAATTCTAGTCTGCCAGGGATGATTCTGGGAAGGACAAAGAATGCAGCTTTCCGTCAAGAAAACTCCCTTTAACTTTTGATTTCACTTTCACTTCTCTTCCCACCTCTTTTGGAATAACTTAACGCTGGAAGAGATAAAATAGGAGATTTCTATGGCAATTTTGTGGGTCTATTTTCATGGTGCGGTAGGTAATTGACATCAACTTTCATGATTATTGACGGGTCAGCTTGATGATGCAGTGTACTGGTGGACCACAATTTTATTCTCTTCACAATGTAGATTACTGTTGCAGTCATTGGGTAAGTCTAACTATCAAGGAAAGTTTTTCTCTTGCGCAAAAAAAAACAACCAGTTAGAGAGCTTGCGAGTAGAGAAGATGGCTCAAACTGTTGTTGAATTTCTGTTGGAGGACCTGAAGCAGCTACTCGACCATAGCTCTAATAGCGTTCTTGCTGAAAAGGATGCAATCGAAACCCTTTATGAAGAGCTCGAGTTCATAAGGAGTTTCCTCTGTGATTTGCAGAGTTGCAATCAGCATGAGGTATTGGCAAATTTAGTGGCAAGAATTAAAGATACAGCTTGCGATGCATTAAATTACCTGGATTATTTTGCTCTCAGTGTCATCAATGGGGAGTATAAAACCATTTCTGGGCAAACTAATGGTGTTTTTGACCATTTCCCAAAGCTTAGAAATTTCAGAGAAGAGATCAAGTCTATCAAGAAAGAGGTGATGGTGATTTATATGAAGAAGTTGTATGGGGTTGGAGTCTCGCAACTAGGAGTAATCTCCACCACTGAAAGTTTTTATAGAGGGAGTACAACCAATACAGTAGCGGAAGATGAAATTGTGGTGGGCTTTGACAATGAGATAACGGCGATGTTGGAGAGACTTGCCGGAGATCAGAAGCAACTGGAAGTTATCTCGATTGTGGGGATGGCCGGAATCGGTAAGACAACTTTGGCTCACAAACTTTACAATCATCCTTTGATCACATATCATTTCTATGTTCGTGGATGGACATATGAGGCACAAGTGCATCATAAGAAGGATATGTTGCTTGATATTCTAAGTTATGTTGTCGACAGTAAAGATGAAATTTTAAAAATGAGTGAAGAAGGATTAGGAGAAGAGCTATATAGACGCTTAAAGGGTAAGAGATACCTTATTGTCCTAGATGACATGTGGAATATTGAAGCTTGGAATGATTTAAGAAGATCTTTTCCAAACGACAATAATGGAAGTAGAATTATGATCACGACCCGGAATGGTAAATTGGCTTGGCAAATTAAACCTGATAGCACTCCTCTTTTTCTACAATTTTTGACTGAAGATGGGAGTTGGGATCTATTGGAACGGACGGTATTTCGAGAAAAAAACTGCCCTTCGGAGTTGCTGGAAATTGGAAAGCAAATCGCTGCAAAATGTCAAGGATTACCCCTTGCAATTGTTGTTGTAGCTGGACTTCTTGCAAAGACACATAAAACACCGGACTGGTGGAAGTCAGTTGCCAGAAATTTAGCTTCATATGTCAATCGTGAATATGGACTTATGAACATACTAGCAATGAGCTACGAGCACTTACCTCAATGCTTGAAGTCATGCTTTCTCTATTTTGGAACATTTCATGAAGACTTTGAAATCCCTGTCCCGAGGTTGATATTGTTGTGGATTGCTCAAGGATTTGTGAAGGAAATGGAGCAAAGAAGCTTGGAGGATGTAGCGATGGATTACTTGATGGATCTAATAGATAGAAGTTTGGTAATAGTTGCCAAGAAAAGTTCTAAAGGTGGAATCAAGTCATGTCGCATCCATGATACCTTGCATGATCTATGCTTGAAAAAAGCCGAGGAAAAGAAATGGCTGCAGCAGATTGACTGGCATGGACGAGTTACTTCGTTTCGTTGTGCTATCTCACATAATGACTGCCACTTGTGCTTTCATTCTCATGGTTTGCATAACAGTTTTGGGCAGCATTGTGCTCCAACAGTCCGCTCTCTCTTCTCATGTTTCTTAGAAGGGTTTTTAGGTCCTAAGGTGACTACCACAGCATATATTTATAAGCTTCTTAGAGTGTTAAGTTTATGGCGTGTTTATCTGGAAAGCTTTCCAGTTGAAATATTGGTGCTAGTCCATTTGAGGTGTTTGGAACTTCGGGTTCGCCTCCTTGACAGGCTGCCTTTAAAAGTATCCAATTTACGGAACTTAGAAACCCTAGTTATTTTGAAAGAGGAGTATGGGAGAGTCACTATACCGCATACTCTTTGGAGTATGGTGAAGTTGAGGCATATAAGTATTTCAGAGATAGAATTCGAAAAACCTTGTTCCAATTATGTCTATCCCCCTGTATTGAATGCCTTGCAAAGTATTCACGCATTACGACTTTCTGATTCAATGAAGGATGCTGAAGATGTCTTGGAAAGGGTTCCCAATCTTAGGAAGTTGTCATTCGATCGAGGTCCATCCGACGGGGGAAAACCCATCTTTCCTGATCTAGCCGAGATTTCCTACTTTATCTCTTTGGCATCAGATTATTATCGACGAACACCCCACTGGCGGAATACGTGGAACTCTTCTCTAGCCAATTTACTTCAAGGTGCACCATATTATCGAAGTCCTGACTGCCAGAGTTTTTGTCTCCCTGATCTCGCCAATTTAGTTCACCTTGAAACATTGAAGTTGGAAGACACTGCTGGGTTTGCAGCACCACCAACCGTTCCCCAACCAAGTAAATTTCCTCCAAATCTGAAGAAGCTATCTATAACAGGTTGCAATATTTGTTGGAAGCAAATCTCAAACATTGGGAAGTTACCTAACCTCGAGGTGCTGAAATTAGGCCGTGATTCCTTCAAAGGGCCACTGTGGGAGACCAGTGATGGGGAGTTCCGTCGACTCAAATTCTTGAAACTTTCAGAGATGGATCTTCAACAATGGGTCACCTCCAGTAGTCATTTTCCCACTCTGGAGCGATTAGTGTTGGATAAATGCTATGATCTTGAGGAGATACCCTCTAGCTTAGGTGATATACCAACGCTACAGATGATTGAGGTGTATCGTTCAAGTCGGTCTGCTGCAATTTCGGCCAGGCAAATTCAAGAAGAGCAATTCAACATGGGAAATGATTCACTCAATATCCTTGTCTACCCTCCATATAAGAAGGAGTGTCGGGATTCAAAGAAAGGGCCTTCCACAGATGATATGTGAGGTAGTTTTTTCAAAACTCTTCAATCATTCATGCATATATATATATATATATCCATTTTCTCTCTTTGTTTTGGTTTTAAAACCTTCATTAATGGAAAATCATATGATTGCCAGCAAGAGAATTTAGTAGCTTAATTCTAAGATATTGCACGAATCATGCTTGTTGGCCACGTAGATTTATTTGATGCTAAGAGGCACAGACACAAGCACGGATCACTACAAGAAAATTAAATAGAGCCGGCATTTGCGTCTAAGGCCACTGATTTACTCTATTTTTTTTTTCACATCTTAAAAAAATTGCATAGTTTGAATTTCAATTTTTACTCTCAAAGATTAAAAATTTTAATTTATACCCTTAAAGATAGAAAGTTGTATTAATGTTCAATCTCAAAGATCAAAAATCTCCATTTACACCCTCAAAGATAGAAATAGCTTGTTTGATTGATCTTTGTGGGCTGATTTGAACATTTTTGATTGATCTAGGTAGTTTCGTATGTTATTTCGGAGAAACTTTAAATTTTTATGTTAAATTATTGTTCCATATGATTTTTACGGTGCATTTGTGTGAAAAGAGAGGCTTTTTTTTTTATTTTTTTAGTTTGAATAATATTTTGATTTAATTTTCATGAAAATCATTTTTCGATAGATCTGTTTCTTTATATGGAAGATGCACACTACACGAAATAAGCTTGTTAGTGGCAAAAGTATTAGTAACAAAATTTATATTGTCACAAAAACCTAATGTTTATTGGTGAAAATAAATATTGGTCACTAACCCAAAATAGTTAGTGGCAAGCTAAAAAAATTGCCACTTGTTTCATAAAATAGAGTGTTACTACCGACAACATTAGGTTTGTCACTAAATTTGAGGCGGGAGAAATTTGGTGCCAAAAAATATGGAGGGAAGTACTTTAATGACAATTAATTTAATGTCATCACTAAATAATCAATCAAATGATAACTCTTTAGTCACGACTTGTCCACTAGTCACTATTTTTATGAACCAAGGTGGTATTAGTGAGAAAATTTAAATTGTTGCTAATTATCTAATAACTAATTTGGGGACGTAAATTTTTTGGCGCAAAAAATATGTTGGAGGGAAGAATTTATGGGACAATTATTTAATGTTGTTAGTAAATAAACAATCTAGGTAGTGAATAACCTCCACTGAGATTTGAAGAAGCAATTGTCATGGATTTGTTCCCCTAGGTAATCTTAGTGCTGAAATTGGATTTGTGTTCTGTTCCCTTTGAGAAGCCTAACAATTGACTGCTAAAAAAAAAAAAATACACACATATATATGGAATTCGAAGGAAAGACACTAATATATTTTTCTTATGGTTTTTTGATATTCTAAGTTATTGTTTTGATATGTCACATTTTGATCACAGACAGTATACTATTCTCTTAATGGTAGATTACACTACATGAATTCGAGTTGGACAGAACTCTATATGACAGGATCTTCATATCATCATTTGGAAAACTGTTCATGGGTGGGAGCTTTGAAAGTGAAGAAAATGGGATAAACTTTATAATTGTAAGAATTGCTTCATGGATACTATGTAATTTTAACCAACTACAGACAGCATTAGAGAGAGAGAGAGAGAGAGAGAGAGGCCTGCCCGTCAACCCCTAGGAAACTGGTTGACATGTACAAGTCAACATTTTAGAAACACAACAAGTGCAAAAAAAAAACACAACTTGGACGGCTTCTTTGTTGGATTTGCCTATAAATTTATTAATTTCTAATCAAAAGAATTACAAGAACCACAAAAAATTTACCTGTCCTAAGAAAGAGGAGAGTTTTGGTTTATAATGATCAAGGGTAATTGTGGTTGCTTGGATGCTGAGCTTGTGCCTGTAGTTTTTAGTGTTGATTTGTTTGAAACAGGTCATTTTTATTGGCTGGAAGTTGAGGTCAGTTCAAATTGTTGCAGTGAAAGCTGTTGGTGGCCTGTTTTACTGCTGTTATTGGTTGGAGGTGGCTGTAAGAGTGATGTTTCTGCTGACTGTTTTTGGGAGCTGGCCTGTAATCTTTTGATTTGGTTTTCTATTTGTTTTTGTTTTTGGAATAGGAGGCCTTATGTGGTTTTCCTTTTTGCTTCTTGTAATGCTGTTTTGTTCATATATATATATATATATAAGGCATTGTTAGTAGCTTGACTATCAATATTTCATCTGGTGGAGAATCCTGAATATTTAAAAGTATCATTCTAGTGAAAATGTAATGAGCTAGTTTTATTATGAAAAAAGAAATATTAATTATTATTACCGGCGTTTATTTAAACGCCGAAAACTAGAAAACCTGAAAAAATAATTACTGGCGAATTGATCGAAATTTTACAAGGAAGTCGTCGATTAAATAAACGGCGCTTAAATGCTTAGTAAACGTTATTTTAATTTTTGTGACGTTTAATTATACGCCGGTAATTTTTCCGACTGAACTTTCAACGTCGTTAATAGTAAACGATAGGACACGGACACACTTTGATATGAAATTTTTCAAAAAAATAGGACACGGATGAGTTGGAGATACGTTAAATAATATGTATATATATATATATATATATATATATATATATGAATAATCATGTGATAAAATACAAATATTATCATAACAATATTTTAATTCATTCTTTTCCTACATAAAAAATACAATATAAGATAAAACGATACACATTCAACATTAACATCTATGATCCAACAATCAATGACTATTATAATTTTTATTTTCAAAAATATTTTATTTCGTAACACAAATTTTCATCAATTTCAAAGAGTCTTAATTTTGTAACCTCATTTTTTTTTCATATTACTTTTATAATAAAAGTTTATTCCATTTGCATATAAAATTCGTATTCGTATTCAAAATTATGTTACATTTATCTCTTATGTTCAATGTAGTGATTATAACTCCTTTTATATTATGACTTTGACTCATATTTTTTTAAAATTATAAAAATAATTCATAATTAAAAAGTAATCTAAAAAATGATCAAAATTTTGAAAAAAAAAAAATTCAAAATGTGTCCCAATGTGTTCTGAGCATGTCGGCCACGTGTCCCCGTCGTGTTTGAAAAGAAATTTAACAATAAAAAAATTAGATATTCATTTTAGCGTGTCCGACATGTGTCGAACGTGTCTGACACTGATACTCGGGCCAAAATGAAATGTCTCTGCTTTCTGGGTCTGATGGAATCATGTCATTGTGGGATCTGCATCATTATCTCTCACTCCTACCAAAATGAAGTGTTAGTGCTTCTTAAATCTGATCGGATCATATCATTGTGAGATCCTGCATCATTGTCTCTCACTCCTTCCCATAGTCGTAGTTCTCATTCGGTGTCGAGCATAAATGAATTTATCTAAAGCAGTCAGCTCTATGTAGAGTAGTATTTTTGTGTTATGGGTTTACAAATTGCCCCTTTTCATGGCAGGGGTGGGAAGCATTGGGGATCACATTGCATCTGGATTCAACTCATCTCTTCCAGAATTGAATGATGGAAGTTTTCGAAAGGTTGCCCTCTGAACAGGTAGGCATGGTGCTATTTTTGGCATGTTCAATCTGGTTTTCTGATACCATAGATATAGAGCTTTATTGGAGCAACTTGCTCATTCTCCAAATCAGTTTGTGGGTTTCGCATCTCGTTACTTTTGTCATGTCCAAAAGCAAATTATGCAGGTTATGTCTTGAACACAACCCCTACACACACTTAGGTGCACGACCAGAGTATGCTAGTCGAGGTTATCCACTACTCAAAGTACCCTCCAAAAAGGTAAAAGATGTGTCTCTCAAGTTCGGTGAGTCTTAGTTGGGTTGGGCGGGTTCAAACAAAAATGCTATGCTTACACATAAGACTATCATTCTTCCCAAAAGCTTCATAGGGACTACTTTACAACGATGGACAACCAACCGGGAGTCTTCAAAATAAACTTTGATGGAGCAACTTTCAAATCAGCTAAGGCGACTGGAATTGATGTGGCTATCAGAGATTGCAATGGGACTTTTGTGGAGGGTCTGTCTCAGTTAATAAGAGGTTTTGGTGCAAGCAGAGTCCATGGAAGCTTTGGCAGCTTTCACAGCTATGGAGCTGGCTGTGGAGTTGACAGAATTAGTGAGAGCTACCTTAATTTGGAGAGATTTTCTCTCTTTTGTCAACAAAGAGGAGACCCCTCTCCCATTCCCAACATTTATTTTTCCTAAATGAGATCCTTTTTTCTTTTTGTGGACATCGGAAAAAAAGAATATTATTATTGGGATGTAAAAAATTATTCTAATTTATTGATATAATGATATTTCAAGTGATTAACTCTCAATGAAAAATCCAACTGTTATAGTTGTAATAATGTTATTCAATCATGTTATTGTCACTTTGTGATATTATTAAAGGAGCATATTAAATCACGTTTTTAGATTCAATTAACATTATTGCGGAAAAAATATTTAATAAAATTAGCTTTGTGATATAATTTGACATGCTACTAACATTTTTTATTTTTGGGCCGTTAGAATAGGCTTGTAAATTTTCATCAAGATGCTATAATATGAGACGAACTTGAAAATGACACAATAAATTTATAAAAATAAAAATAAAAAGAAAAAGAAATTAAGTTGGTATCAAATACATATCATTTAACTGGTATTGTAATAGCAAATATCTATTTTTTTTTGTTACTTTCTTGTTTATTGATTTAATTAAGTAAAATGTTGTTTCACATAATTTTTTATAAAAAAAATAAATGTACTTTATTTTTTTAATATTTAACGATGACGAGGTGGTGTATATATATAAATTATAAAGTGTCCAGATTTTTGTCAACTGCTCATTCGACTTTAGTGATTAATTACTGTGACAAGTCCGAGAACGAGGCACAATTTTCTCCCCCTATAATGGAAAAGACCAGCATGGCAAGGAATACTCAGGGACGCTTTAACTTTGTTAAAGCGTTCACATTGAAACACAAGGTTGAAGAGCAAAAGTAAAAGTAAAAGATTTCTATGGCAATTTTGTGGGTCTATTTTCATGGTGCGGTAGGTAATTGACATCAACTTTCGTGATTATTGATGGGTCAGCTTGATGATGCAGTGTACTGGTGGACCACAATTTTATTCTCTTCACAATGTAGATGTGCGTGCAAGATCCTGTACAATATAAAAAACGAGAACAGATCTCTCCCTTGGTGAACTTGAGTGAGCCAGTTGAGTGACCAACCACGCTGCTTGAAACAGCCTGCGAGGTCCGGTGGTAACCTGGAACGGCAACGGGAGATCCTGGGGGAGCGGAAGAACGATCCAGTAAGGCTGAAAGAGATTCCTGGAACGAAAGAGAACAAGTTAGAAGGGCGCCGGAGTGTTTTTCGGCATATCCCTTCCGACGATCTAGTCAGTCTTTGAGAAAGAGAGAGGAAAGAGAAAACACTGAGTGTGTATTGTCGTAAAGAGTTTGTTGTTGCATACCCGTCTTGCCTTTTGCAAGGAGTATTTATACCTCAAAAGCTCATAATTGCTGTCAGTGTAGTCAGTATGTGATCATTAGGTACAGGCAGTGTGCGCACTGATTCTGATGAGGAATGTCTTCTCTTCTTAACTGCTCGGGGTCCCGAGCAATCAATGCTGTGTCATCGGGATGCCGACGGTACAATGTACTCCTCTCGGGGAGGATGCAATAAATGCTCTGTATTAAGAGCATTTATTGTCTTTCATTTCTGAGTCTTACCGCATTGAATGCGGTCTTGTCAAGGGAATGATGTAATTAATCGTTTGCTTTCCCAAGTCGCGTGTCAGCAACGGCATGCGGTTTCTCTGTCTTCGATGTGATATCATATGTCACGCGTCCATCCCCCATTGGCTGTGACCCCTGCATTCCAGTACGTTCTGACACTAATTGTGTAAGACGAGGTCATGATGAATAGCCTAGACTAGCCTAGGCTAATGACCTGTACGTCAATAGCTTATCCTGGAATAGAGGAAGCGTCCAGGACGGGGTACCTTTCGGCACCGAGGAAAAGCCATCTCGGAACCGAGGGAGGTATACCGACCGAGGTATCATATCAGACCGAGGCTACGTGTTGGTTGTAACTCGTACTGAATGCTATGATCCTATATAACGAGTACCTCGGGGGCGAGGACCTTTGTGCGCCGATGGTGCTTGATCTTAGCAACAGTGTTTTGGTAAATACCGAGGACACGTGTTTTCATCATGGAGTATTTCAGAAAAGTCCCATCAACTGCCCCCCAGCCTTCGATCTTCTGACACCGAGGGCACGCGTCGTAAGGAGACGAAGGGTTTCCCAACAACCACAAATGCTTCATCATTGCCTCGAGCCGCTTTCCCAGGCTTAGGATGTCGTGTGCATTAAATGCGTCATTTTCGTTTTTCGCGCCCAATGATGAAACTGTCACTATATAAATGGGGTTCCTCTTGCATTTTCTTGTTTCGCCATTCCGAACTTCCTCAAGAGAGCCTTTTCCTGAATCTTCGCCTGAGATCTCTTTCCTCTTCCATCGTCGACTACCCATTCTTCCTTAAAGTCTTAAGGCCAGCAGACCCATCGTTGCTTCTGAACTTTCTGGAAGGAGTCGCCTAAAGTTTTCCAGAAAAAACTCCGTTTGGCATTCGGGTGAGTCCTAGTTTCTTTCTTCTTTTCTTCCTCCTATCCCTTTTTATTTTCCGATGACTGGAGGTGTCTCCGGTTGATACTTAGCGACTAATCCTAGGGAAGCTTCCTCAGGGATTTTTAAGCAAAAATACCCTCCACTTTCTCACTTTCTTAGAGATGCCTCGTCGTCGCCTTGCTCCCGAGAATCCTCAGGCTGGTTCTTCGGGGTCAGGGAAGTATAAAGTAAAGGGTGGTGAGCAGATTAATAGGTTTAAGGTCAAGTACGACATTCTCCCGTGCGTAGACATAGAGCATTATGACTCGGTGGTGCACACTCCTACCCTCGGGGCCGAGGATGCTACGCCCTTTTATACCAAGGCCATAATAGAGGGCGGAATTAGGTTTCATTTACCCCCTTTACTTCTACAGTTCCTCTCTCACTTCCGCCTCTTCCCCGGGCAGTGTTGCCTTAATGTCTTCAGAATAATTATGGGGGTCTTAGAGCTCAATAGGCGCCTCGGAGTAAATATTGGGCTGAATGATCTCCTTTTTTGTTATTCCCTCTTGAGAGTCATGCCTCACCAACACTTCTACCTCAAGGCCAGGGACCCCTCCATGTACCTTGTAACTCATCTTCCCGACTCGGACAAGGGGTACAAGGACGATATTCTTATTTTCAATGGATCTTGGCAGAGAGGTGTTGGTCCCGAGTATAACGGCTTGTTATGCCCTCTGGAATGGAGAACGACAAGTACGTCGGTTCCTTCGGGTTTATTATTTTGTTCTCCAGATTTTCCATGTTCATGACTACTTTTTTTGTTTGTGCAGATATCCCTGCTCGGGAAACAGCTCCTCCCCCTCGGTCGCTGGTGAACTTTGCCGACCTAATCGCGGTTTGGAGATTTACTGGTGACAACGGGTTCGGCAGGGCTGCCCACATCCTGCTGAATTACACCCCCGGGTATAAGAAATTTTCACAGCTTCCTCAGCCTTTTGAGCCTTCGTGGTGGTCTGAACTCTTCGATCAGGCGGCGAGGCAAGAGGTTGAGGAAAACTTGGAAGAAGACCCTGATCGGGCTTCGGAGGCAGAAGTAGAGGGAGTAGTTGAAGAGCTCGGGGTCAGAGAGGACCTTGTTCCTTCAGACGCCGAGGTGGGGACTTCGGGAGGAGATTTGTGGCCGGACTTCCAAGTTCTACAATCTCTAGACGCCGAGGACGCCCTCGAGGTCGCGATGTCCAGCACGCCTCGTATTGACCTGGGGTTCCTGAGGCAGAGGCAAGCTCTTGCTGCCGGGAGGGGTCGAGGATCGACCGGCGGTGCCCCATCTGCAGGGACCAGTTCCACCCCATCCTCAAGAGTTCTCAGTCGGGGTCAAGTGCGTGACCGGGATCCTCAGGTAGAGGAGGAGAGAAGGGTCAAGCATAGGCACGATGGCCTCGGCAGAGGATTCAGGGCATCTTCCGCTCAGCAGCAAAGCGGGAGAGGCCGTGGGTTACCCCCTGCTCCTCCGCAACAGCAGCAACAGCAACAGCAACTACAACAGCAACAACGGCAGCAGCAGACTCCCCCTTCCCCTCCGCCGACAGTGGAAGCCGCGGAGTGGAATCCCCGAGCCACCGATCACATGAACCGAGTGATCAGGGTCGATGATTCCATTTTGCTGGATCCTCATGTCGCCAATGCAGTGAGTGAGACACTGCATTTCGAGGCTGACATGGCGGCTCACAGGGGGCGATCAACGAACGTGTTGTTCCGCTCTATCATCCAGAATTCCCTGGTGGTAAGTTCATTTTTGCTTTGGTTTCTTCTCTCTCGCTTTCCATTTTTGTGATATGCCTTTTTCCCTCCTTTGCAGGCTACCCAACAGATCTCCATAATAGCTGCGCGGTACCATGGGTCTAGGATGGACCTCCAGCGGGCCCGAGAGCAGAAGGAAGAGGCGGAGGGGGCCCTCGCCCGAGCAATGGAGGACGTAGCTGCCAGGGATTCTACCCTGGCGGGGCAGGCTGCTCAAATCGAACAACTCCTCAAGGATGCCGAGTCGGCTAAGGTTGGCGCTGAAAAGCTAAGTGCTGCCCTTGCCGATGCTGAGGGGAGGATCACCGAGCAGACGCGGCGGCTTTCTGCCGCGGAGGAGAGGGCGGTTGGCTCAGAGGAAAGCTGTCTGGCTCTCACCCAGGAGCTGGACAGGATCAGAGCCGAGGCACTGAACAGGAAGTCGGAGGAGCAACTCCGGGAAGAGTTCGCCGATGACGTGCTCCCTGCTCTTGAGGAAAACAGCAAGGAGTTCTTCAAGAAAGGGTGGGACGAGGCGCTCCAGTCTGCTGGAATCCCGTCAGACTCCCCGCTCTTCCAGATGCACAAGTACGTGCCCTCGGCAGAGATGGAACGGGCCGAAGCAGAGATTGCTGCCGAGGATGAGATCCCAACGCCGGTGCAAGTCTCGGCGGATCCGCCCGAGGCAGTGATAGTGGACTTGTCCGAAGAGGCCCCGCCGGACCATGCCCCTGATCCTCATGTTGCTCAAGGTCTCTCTGTTGCCGAAGTACCTCTCTTTCTGCCTGCTCCAGAAGCTTCTCAACCTTTTTATGCTGACTCGCCCTCGGCTGATGTTGTGGAGATGCCCGGGGCCAGATGAAAGCCCCTTTTTCTTTTTGATTGTACTCTTTTTTCTTTTGTAGCCTTTGGGGACGCAAAGCCCCTCTTCTTGAAATAAATCATGAGTACTTTTTCCTTTTTTGCGTACAGTAGTGTTTTTTTTTTTTTTTTTTTTGGAACTGTCTTCGGGGGCTCGCCCATTCAAGAGGCACGCTCTTGTGTTTGCTTCGGGGACAGGAGTCCTTGAACTCTGTCCCCAGGGCCTTGCCCTTCCAGGAGGCTTGCTCCTGTATATGCTTCGGGGACAGGAGCCTTGAACTCTGTCCCCAGGGCCTTGCCCTTCCAGGAGGCTTGCTCCTGTATTTGCTTCGGGGACAGGAGCCCTTGAACTCTGTCCCCAGGGCCTTGCCCTTCCAGGAGGCTTGCTCCTGTATATGCTTCGGGGACAGGAGCCCTTGAACTCTGTCCCCAGGGCCTTGCCCTTCAAGGAGGCTTGCTCCTGTATTTGCTTCGGGGACAGGAGCCCTTGAACTCTGTCCCCAGGGCCTTGCCCTTCCAGGAGGCTTGCTCTGTATATGCTTCGGGGACAGGAGCCCTTAACTCTGTCCCCAGGGCCTTGCCCTTTATCTTTGTCGTTGGCAAGCACTTGAGGGAGAGGATACTTCAAAAGTAATATTTCTTTAGATTCATAACATTCCATGGTCGCATTACAAGTTTTCCATCCATGCCCTCTAATCTGTACGACCCGGCGCCCCCGATTGATATCACTTTGTAAGGCCCTTCCCAGTTAGGTCCCATTTTTCCCTCTGTTGGATCACGGGTATTGGCCGTTACCCTTCTGAGGACCAGATCGCCTATTCGGAATTCTCGCGCCTTGACCCTTCTGTTGTATAGTTGGGAAATCTTCTCCTGATACTTAGTTATCCTCAAGGCGGCTGCCTCCCTTCTTTCTTCCACTAGATCCAAATCCAATCCCAGTTGACGGTCATTCCCCCTTCGTCGAAAGCTTGGGTCCTTATGGTCGGGAGCCCTACTTCGAGGGGTATGATTGCCTCCATTCCGTATGCCAGGGAGTATGGGGTTTCCCCTGTCGAGGACCGAGGGGTGGTCCTGTACACCCACAAAATGTTTAATAGTTCTTCCGCCCATTTTCCCTTGGCTTTCTCCAACCTCTTCTTGATCCCATTGATAATTGTCTTGTTGGAGGCCTCTGCCTGCCCGTTGGCTTGAGGATAGGCAGGGGTGGAGTAGAAATTACGGATCCCGAGTTGCTCACAGAAAGACTTGAAACGCCCGCCGGTGAATTGAGTCCCGTTATCCGACACCAGTGCCCGGGGAATCCCAAACCTGATGATTATGTTCTCCCAGACGAACTTTTTGGCATCTATGTCGCGGATATGAGTCAACGGCTCCGCCTCTACCCACTTGGTGAAATAATCTGTGGCCACAATGAGGAACTTCCTATTTCCCGGAGCCTTAGGCAGGGGTCCAACTAAATCGAGCCCCCACTGGGCGAATGGCCAAGGGCTGGTCAGGGGGTGTAAGTCCCCCGCGGGTTGCCTGATTGCAGGGGAGAACTTCTGACACTGGTCGCATTTTTGGACGTATGCGCGCGCATCCCTTTGCATTTGCGGCCACCAATATCCCTGAGACATGATGCGGTGTGCCATTGATCGCCCCCCAGAGTGCCCCCCGCATATTCCTTCATGTACCTCATAGAGAAGGTCTTGTACTTGGTCTTCTTGGACGCATAGCAAGTAAGGCCCTGAGAAAGACCTCCGATACAGTTTTTGATCCGGAGAGACCCAAAATCTTGGAGCTTTGAGTTTTATCTTCCTTGCTTCCTTTGAACACTCCGGGAGATCTCCTGTTGTTAGGAACCTGAGAAAGGGATCAATCCAACTGGGCGGCTTGTGTGCGTCCTGGATGACCATTGCCTCGGGAGCATGGTCTATGCAGGATGCGGGAAGGTATTCAATGGTGATCCTGCGCGACTGGGAGGAGTCCACCGCCGAGGCTAGACAAGCCAGGGCGTCGGCATGTGTGTTCTTGTCTCGGGACACTTGTTTGATTTCAATCCGGCCGAACCTTCGAATTACAGTCGTCGCCTGGTGATGGTAGGCCTTCATCCTAGGGTCCCTTGTCTCAAACTCTCCGTTAACTTGATTGACTACTAGCATAGAATCACAATGCACGATTAAATCGGTAACTCCAGTCGCCTCCGCTAACCGAAGTCCTGAGATGAGGGCCTCGTATTCAGCTTCATTATTCGAAGCCTTGAATCCCAGCCGAACGGCCTGCTCCGCAATAATCCCATCTGGAGAGGTCAGCAAGATACCGATTCCGGACCCCTTACTATTTGACGAACCGTCCACACACAAAAGCCATGGCGATCCTTCACAATTCGTTGGAGACGCTAAGTCGGGAGGAGGCGGTCCTTCTAGAACGGGATGCTCCCCGAAAACTCAGCTATGAAGTCTGCCAATATTTGACCTTTTATCGCAGTTCGGGTTTGAAATGAATGTCGTGCTCCCCCAACTCTACTGCCCACTTGGAAATCCTTCCGGAGAGTTCCGCTTTCCTCAAGATCGCTTTCAAGGGCTGATCGGTAAGGACAGTGATTGGGTGCGCCTGGAAATAATGCCGCAGTTTCCTTGCAGTGGTGACCAGGGATAGAGCCAGTTTCTCTAGGGGTAGATATCTTGTCTCTGCGTCCAGGAGCGCCTTGCTTATATAATAAATCGGCTTCTGGCGGTGCTCATGCTCACGGATAAGTACCCCGCTTACCGCAAACTCAGATACTGCCAGGTACAAGAACACATCTCCCCCTGGATGGGGACGGATAAGGTTGGAAGAGTCCTTAGGTATTCCTTGATTCCAGCCAGGGCGTCCTCGCACCCCTGGCTCCACATATTCTTCCCAGCACTCTTGATTGCTCCGAAAAAGGGTTTGCATTTGTCCGAGGAGCGTGAGACGAAACGGTTAAGTGCAGCCAGCATCCCTGTGAGTTTCTGGACTTCTCGGACAGTGCGGGGGCTCCGGATGTCCAGGATCGCTTGAATCTGATCTGGGTTGGCTTCGATTCCTCGTTGACTAACCAGGTATCCGAGGAATTTACCTGATTCCACTCCGAAAATGCACTTTGCCGCATTCAGCTTCAGCCCATACTCCCTGAGGGTGGAGAAGGTATCCGCCAAATCTGTCAGATGATCACAACTCCGTTTGCTCTTCACCAGCATATCGTCTATGTAGACCTCCATGGTGTTGCCGATCTGCTTTTTGAACATCCGATTCATCAGTCTTTGGTATGTTGCCCCGGCGTTCTTTAGTCCAAACGGCATCACTTTGTAACAGTAAACTCCCTTCGGAGTGATAAACGCCGTCTTTTCCTGATCCGGGGGATAGAGAGGGATCTGATGATATCCTGCTCGGGCATCCAGGAAGTCCATTCGTTCATATCCGGCAGTGGCATCTACCAGCTGGTCCACCTTTGGCAGGGGGTAGTCGTCCTTGGGACATGCCTTGTTTAGATCTGTAAA
>CAUOFW020004778.1:0-29816 GCA_963454935.2 Ilex paraguariensis
AAGAAAAGATAAGGAACTACATGTGATTTACTATGCAAGTAAAACTTTGAATGATGCTCAAATGAATTATTCAACAAGTGAAAAGAATTGCTTGCGGTAGTGTTTGCTTTGAAAATATTTCATCCTTATCTTGTTGGTTCTTCTGTTACTGTGTTCACTGACCATGCAACATTAAAATTTCTACTCACAAAAAAGGATGCCAAACCAAGGCTCTTGTGATGAATACTCTTATTTCAAGAGTTTGACTTGGTTATTGAGGACAAAAAGGGTGTTGAGAATGTGGTGGCAGACCATCTGTCCAAGTTAACTTATGAATTTCACGAGGATGGAATACCAATCAATGAAAAATTCCCCGATGAACAACTGTTCATAATTGATAAGACCCTATGGTACGTTGATATTGCTAATTTTCTTGCTATTGGAACACTCCCCCCGTCCTTTTTCCCCATGGACACAAATTTTTTTTGAGAGAGGTTCGCAACTTCTTTTGGGAAGATCTGTACTTATTTAAATATTGTAAAGATCAAATCATAAAACGTTGCATCCTCGCACAGGAAAGAAAACAAGTAATAGCATTTTGTCATTCTAAAGCATGTGGTGGCCATTTTTCATCTAGAAAAATCGCTGCGAAAATCTTGCACTGCGGATTTTACTGGCTCACACTTGTCAAAGACGTCCATGCCTTTTGTTTAACTTGCGATAGATGTTAAAGGTTGGAAAATATTTCAAGGAGAAACATGATGTCTCTAAACCCCATTATGATAATTGAAATTTTTGACTGTTGGGACATCGATTTTATGGGACCATTTTCCCCCTCATTTGGCTATCTATACATTTTGGTAGCCGTAGATTATGTATCCAAATGGGTTGAGGCAATTCCATACCAGAATAATGATCATCAAACGGTGGTCAAGTTCTTAAAAGAAAATATTTTATCCTGATTTAGAATCCCAAAATCCATCATAAGTGATGGGGGCTCATTTTTGCAATCGACCTTTCTGGAATTTGATGAAAAAATATTTGATTTTTTCACAAAATTGCAACCCCATATCATCCACAAACTAGTGGACAGGCTGAATTGGCTAATCGGGAGATCAAATTAATTTTAAAAAAAATGATAAATGCAGACCGTAAAGATTGGTCGTCAAGACTAACTGATGCACTCTGGGCGTATCGTACTGCTTTTAAAACAATTTTGGGTATGTCTCCTTACCGATTAGTCTATGAAAAGCCTTGTCACCTACCTGTTGAATTGGAACATAGGGTATACTTGGCTATTAAGGCAATGAACTTTGACATGGACAAAGCCAGACTAACAAGAAAACTTCAAATTAATGAATTAGAGGAATTGAGAAATGAAGCATATGAAAATGCTAAGATTGCAAAATCTAGGATGAAAATTTTTTATGACAAGAACATAGTGCGGAAGTCTTTTGAACCTGATCAACAAGTTTTACTTTTCAATTCAAGACTCCGCCTTTTTCCTAGTAAGTTGAAGTCAAGATCGACTGGACCATACATTGTCAAAAAAGTGTTTGAACATAGGGCAGGGAAAGTGGAGAACCCATCAAATGGTAATATCTTTACTGTCAATGGTCAGCGATTAAAACCCTTTGTGGAGGACTTTGACAAAAATGTGGAGACCATTCTTTTAATGGATCAAGAACATTGCTTCAAGAAAAGCACCTACAGACACAAAAATGGGTCGAGTCAGTGAAAACCCAGTCCAACCCAAACCACACCACCGCCTTTATAAGGCCCCCACCTCCTTTTTCCTCTCTTTCCACGCACTTCTGTCCTTTTCCCCTTTCTTTGTTGTTGTTTTTCTTCTTCTTCGCTATTCGTGACCTTCTGTAAACGCGAAACAACCCCAACAACCCCATGACCATACTACCTGAAGACCCAGTCCTCTATCTCATGATTTGCATGTGTTTGCTCTATTTGTACATGACTCTTCTTCTTTTGTTTGCACTCAGAATCAAGGGTTTTCATCCTAGTAGAAACCCAGATCTGCAACGAGATGTTTGATTTGTGTATTTTGCTTGTAGGTTTCGGCTAGTGAACAAGATCTCTACCATTCAACCTTATCTCCAAAGATCACCATATCGGTAAATTCGAAACATTAGGGACAATGTTCGATTTAGGTTGGGGGGTGAGAACTATAGTTCATATGTGCCTGTAGAAAATTTTTAAATTTGTGTTGTTGTTGTTGCTATTCTTGATCAGATTGTATATCGTATTTTGATTAGCATGTTTTGTATTTTGATGGTTATGTTTGTGGCTCATCTTTGATCGTCTTTGTGACTGATAGACGTTAAAGAACCAGATAGTGGGTCTTAAAGTGTAGAAAGCATGGATGTTAAACTTTTTTGGTTTAGTCTGGGAGTTCTACGCACTTTTCCTTCTGATGTACATACTATGATCATGAGAAAATCAAGTTTGGTGAAAAAGAATGAGATTTGAGAAAAATAAGCAAAACCCCTGTGTGACAAAAGCACTTTTGCTAAACGTCATCGTGCCAAAAGACTTGGTGCTTGTAAACAGTGTGGTAGAGTCTTTCACAAGAAGAAATATAACCAATGTTCTTAACCAATTTTTGGTCGCGCACTTGATCGATTAGATTGGATAGTGAATGGGCAGAGTAAGGATTATCCTAACATGCCATCCTATTCTAGTACTTTGCTTAACCGGTTAGTGAGAGAGGAAATTGGGAGAGTTACTAGTTGTTCAAAAGGCACGGAGATGAAGACTCGGATTAGACTTCTTTTTAAACTATGGAAAAATGTACTTTTGTTGGGGATGAAAGCCCCGAATTTTTTTAAACAAAAAGTGTAAAAATCCTTTTTGTTTTGTACAAACTCTTTTGATTGAAATGAAAATATGGGTCGATAAGGAGTGTCCCAGAATACCAACCTGAAGCGTGAGTAGGGACTTATCCTGAGACGCTATGAATTTTTGATTCAAACTTATGTGTTTTGTCCTCTCTTATTGTATAGTGTAATGTAGACAAATTTTTTGAATTTGATTCAACGTTCGAATGCCAAGTGACGTTCTAACGTCGCTTGCTTACAGTACTCAGCCTCTGATGAAAATGAAAAGTACTGGGAGTTCAGTCCGTTCGAACACCAATAACACGTTTGAACGATAGGAGCTTACAGTACTTTGGTCTCTGACAGAACTCAAAAGTACTGGGAGCTCACCACGTTCGAATGACATTTAACATTTGAAAGTTTTTGCTAAAATTCTTCTATAAACGTTCGAACGTTCCTCCTCAGACTATAAAAGCCTGGACCGTCTTCCCCAATTCAAAACCTCCAAAACCTAGAACCCTTTTCACTCCCCAGCCCTCAAAACTCCACCCATTCCTCAATTATACCAACAATTGACCATCCCAAACTCATTTCCACATCCAAAATCATCATCTTCACAAGAAAACTCAAGATTTTCACACCCTCTCAAGCTTAAAACCGAGAAAACACCATGCCTAGGTGAAGCTTCTTGCTAGGCGTAATCAACTAGTAAACCAGGAACCTAACTTTGTAGAAGAAGTTATTGAGGAAACAAAGGGGAAACAAAGGGTGAAGGGGTATGATCGAACAAGGTTTCCTAATGCACTCAAAGTCGAAAAGTATGAGAATTTCTGTCAAAACCATGCTATAGTCTGTGAAAGAGATGTTGTTGTTTCTGAATTTGCAAAATTGGGTTGGGAATTTTGGAGGAAATGGAGAGGAGAGAATGGGTGTGGTTTTTGAGGAATGGTGGGGATGCTGTTGTTAACTTGGTGAGGGAGTTATACTCCAACACCGAGATCATCAACGGTGCCATCAAGACGTACGTGAGGGGCACCCACATTGATGTAGATGAGGCGTATATTTTGGAAATAAGGAAAGAGGTGCCTTGGGTGCAAAACCCAACTTACCCTCCAAAAAAGAATGTTGCGTTGGATAGGGTTGGGAAGGAATTGACAGGGATGGCTGAATTTTCATGGGGAGGAAGGAGATTTTTGAAACAAGGAAAGCTCACCGAGAAAAATGCTAAATTTGATTGCGGAGTCTGACCTCGCCCCTATAGGACGAAAAAATGAGATTTTGCTTGAAATGGCTTGCTTGGTCTATACACTACGAAGAGGGCATAACATTGACCTCCCCTCTTTGATTCTGAGTGAAATGAAGAAGGTGTGTGATGCGAAGAGGAGTGCACTCCCTTTTGGCACATTGGTGACTGAGATATGCACTGATAATGGGGTTAGGGTGAAGCTTGAAATAGAAGTTCAAAAGCCAATTGGGCCACTAAACAAAGGCTCTTTCAAGAGAAGCCAAGAGCATAGGGGTACCCCTGCAGCAAGACAAGAGGTGTCACCGACATGGGGAGTTGATGAGGTACAAGATGAGCTTGACGCAGAGGAAGAGAGGGAGTTAGAAAGAGAGCATATGTAGACTCAGGAGGAGGCAGGCACCAGCACCCATAGATCACTACAAGTGATTATGCTTGACATCAAGGCTAACCAAAACAAGATTCTCCAACAGTAGGAGGAGATTCTTATCTATTTGAGGGTGGGCCTGGTGGTGCTAGTGGAGCTGGTGGTGCTAGTGAACCTAGTAGAGCTGGTGGAGATGGAGGAGAGGATTGAGATGATTATTTCTGTTCTTGAGATGGAGGAAGTTGATTTCTGTCCTTGTTTGGGGTTATTATTTGTTTCTTCTTTGATACAAATTTCTTCTTTGGGGTGCTTGTGGATGTTTGTTGCTTCTTATGATTCTTCTTTGAGGTTTTTGGGGATATTTTGTAGATAATGGTGGATATTTGTTTTGGTGGATGTTTATCTTTGTTTTTTCTTGTGGATAAGTGAAGTTTATGTTTTTTTGGATGATTAAATCATTGGTACCATTGTAAACACATCATCTTTTATAGAATGACTGATTCAGTTTATCTCTCTCATTTGTTTAAAATGCATGTATAGGATTAGCACTTTAATTCTTGTTAATAACGAAACAGATGTGGATGTTAAGATTGCTTGTGAAAATGACTAAGTGCATGATCGGCTTGACACCTCAACTTAACAACTGAGACGTAAAACCTCATTTTCTTGGAACCTTGATACTATCTCTATGATTTAATTGTCAAATGTACATCAATATTTACTATTCTTGAGGTATACGGTGATCAGACTCGAAAATGGAATCGCTATATAACCAACATTCCTTAGAACACCCAACATTACTAGTGGAGATGACAAAGAAAACCTTAGTAAGTCTTGAGCCTTACTATGTTTTTTGAGAGGATATCAACAATTACTAAAAGTAAGCTCTTTCACTTCCAATCTCTTTCAATAATCTCATTAACCTTGCTTTGATTGATGCAACTAAAGTGATCTATTTTCATAACCCATAGGGAACTTTTGCATGCACATAAATAGGCACATACTTGAGAAAGGATCTTAGGCCATCTTTGGATCGACTTTGAGCCTTAGCTAATTCTTTTACAAAAGTATATCCCTAGTCAGCCATGCTTGAACCTTCAAATGAATGAGTTTTTTTTCGAAAAACCCATATGATAACCAAGCCACAAAAGCATAGATTTACCATACCTTGCTATCTAATTTCTTACACCCTCTTGCAAATCAATATGATATAGAAAGGCAAGAAAAATAAAAAAGACAATGGTGGCTACTGTCCAATTAAAGGAAGATCAGTGGAAACAACTGAAAGAGAAAAGATACAATGAGACAGGGACTTGACAAGAAAGTGAAAAATGGGAAAAATAAAAGAAAGAAATCCCATTCCCAGGAAAAATGTCGAGAAGCTAGAATGAGGTGTGCAAAACTGCATAAAAAGATAACTTTTGATCACCATTAACGACATTTCATTAGCCATTGACCTCTGGCCCCATTACAACCTACAAAAAGCCGTAGGTGATCTTAAGTGTGATGCATATGTATGTTGTCTACTACAAGTGGGGTGTGTTAACTAGAATTGTTTCTTTCTTCCATGAGACTATGCCAAAGTAAGGTCTGTTTTCCTCAAAACTTCACTCTTATACTAATTGTGCATGAGATTTTTTGATTGGTCATCTTCTGATCACATGCCCTTTGAGAGATAAGTCACTATAATCGGAGCGATTTGTTTTGTTGAGAGCATTCCAAGAAAGGTTTGTGAAATCAAAACTATCCATGGAAGGTAGAAAAAGGGGAATGATTGTTATATACCAATTCTTGTTTCTAGAATGACCATCCTACTACTCAGGAATTCCAAATGCTAATGTAATAGGTGCTAATTTTTGCATAGAGTGAGTACCAATGGAAAAGAAATGTAGGGGATAAGTCACGATTGAGGGTTGAGTGTCCCAACGACCATGATGCTAATTCATTTTTAGTCAGCAATCTCACATACACATTTGTTCGATTGAAGTTTGTGGGTAGCTTCACTGAAAACCCTCACGAGACAACATTCATCCACTAGGGTAAACCTAGTGGTTCAACAGCTTGTTGCATAAGCTAAATGCAACCGGATGACCTACAAAAAAGGCATTAGAAATAGATTTACATTTTATTTATATTATATTACTAGAGACTAGCAATATTTAGGTTGGGAGGTGTGATTAGTACTTAAATGTAGCATATTATTATGCCTTTTTAGGACTAATTATTACTTTGATGGAGTTCAAGTAAGGATATTTCAGGTTCTAAAGTGAACAAGGGCTCGAGGGCAACAAAAGTCACGCTTGAATGTCGCACCAGCACATTAGGGAATGAAATTGGAGAGGCTTGGAACAAAGAAAGAACATTCAAATGCCAAATCACGTTTGAACGTTCATTTGAACTATGAAAAAACCAGCTTGTTGACACAATGTGTTGCAGTCAAGCACCAGGACCCTGAGGTACTTGAGTACCACGTTCGAACGCCAACTAATGTTCGAACGTCCACTTGAGTTGATTGAAGGCTAGACTGATAAGACATGGCGTGTTGCAACAAACAAAGAAGGAGGACTCTGAAGCACTAGAGTACGACGTTTGAACGCCATTGAACGTTCGAACGTCCCTTGGAATCAGTTGAAGAATAGACTTCTACATAGAGTGTGGAAATGAACTTTGATAGAAGACCACTTGAGTGGAAAAGGTCAGGCTCAATCTGGCATTCGAACGCTTATAAATCAAGACAAGAAGAAACGTTCGAACATCAGACAACGTTTGAATGTCCCTAAAGCAAAATAGAAGACAACGTTCAAATGTCCTCCACAGATTGCTTACAGAGTAGTTGGTTTTTATGAGCGACAAATACTATTCACTCATCCTCTCTTATCTCTTATCTTCCCCCCTCCCCTTCCTTGCCTATAAATACTCCCATGTTGGGAGCTTGAGGGGGGATTCTTCCTCTTGTAGAAAAAGGGGTGCAAAAATTCTTCTCTTATTGAGTAGAGTAAAAAGTTAGTTTTTGTACATCTCTTGTTTATGTTTTCATTTTGCATTTGTATCAACCATGATGGAGGCTTAGACTCCCCTTATAGTTGAAGTCTTTTATTTATTTATGTTAAGTCTTTACATTTATGTTGTGACAACCATGATGGAGGCTTAGACTCCCTTTGTAGTTGTACTTGCTTTTATTTACAAGTATCAAGAGAGATAACTCATCTTTTGGTTGTGGTGGAAACCCACCAAAAGTAACTAGCTTTCTTTTACTTTTATTGTTCATGTATTTCACTTCCATTGCTTGAGCATCCTTCTTTCTTAGAAGAGTGAAACTCTTCCACTTTTCTAGAGCTTTACCAAAGCCACGAAGGGTGGAACGTGATTCACTTATTCTTTATTGAAGATAAGCTCTTTGTTTAGTTTTCTTCACTTAGTAGCTCCTCTACTTAAAGAGATGAGTATCACTCACTTTTCTAACTTTGCCAAGGCCATGAAAAGTGAGTAATTTCTCATTCACTCTTTAGTAAGAAGTGATGAATATGTATAGATTATCTGAAAATTATGTTTGTGCAACTCCTGTATGGTTTAATGCTTTATATTCCACTTGTTTATTAGATGATTGAATGCATCTAGCAAAGTTGAGGTACTTTGTACAATCAAGGGCTCCCTCTATGATACGGATAACTTCTGCATAGAAAGACCCGTTGGTTCAAGACAAGCACCCCGGCTAGCTCTTCATGACAACCTTTCAATCTCCACCATTATTGCCCTTTAGTCAAAGAATGAACCATTAATGCCATGGTTGGATGCCTTGTAAAAATACTTGCTTGTTTGTAGACGGGTTAAGTCTCGGCACAAACAATTCTTTTAAACTTCTAGAAAGGCATCGGAAGCATGTGCTTAATTCTCACAGTTCCTCTTTATCTTTCGATTAACTTGTTGTTGACATGGGATTTAATTGATTCATAAAGCACAAACATAATAAACCAGATAATCAATTACCTGTTCTAATTCTCGAGCTAAAGGGTGACTGTTACATTTTAAGAATCTTATATTTTGTCTAGAAAACTCTTGGAAAGAATTTTATATTCTATTCAGGAAATCTCACAACTTCAAATTCTCAAAACTTCTAGTTACTTGGTCTCTCTCATTGCTTACTTCTAAACACTAATCATAGTTCCCTGTGAATTTGACTCTGGACTTCACTGGATTATTACTGCAACTTGACCGCCTGCACTTGGGTGTACACATTTCGGATCAAGTCAATAACTATAGTAGGTTCCATAAGGACCATGTACACAACACTAAGTACTACCAGATCCTCAAGGACGAAACAAAAGATCTCATCTAGAAGGAGCATCTAGGGACTGTCTGTCATCAAAGAAGACCAAATTCTAAAACTACATCTGAAAACTTACCAAACCATGCTCTGAGTGACTGTTTCAAACCATACATAGATTTCTTTAACCAACATACAAACTTACAGTACTCCCCCTGAGTAGTAAACCTAGGTGGTTGCTCCATGCAGACCTTTTTAACCAAGTCACTATATAGGAAGTCATTCTTGACATCTAACTAAAACAAGGGCTAATCAAGATTAAAAGCCAAAGAAATCAATATACGAATATAAGAGATTTTGGGAATAGGAGAGAAAGTCTCCTGGTAATCAACAACATGGGTCTTAGTAAAACCCTTTGCAACAAGACGGGCTTTGAGACGTTCCACAGAACCATCCAGATTAAATTTAACAGTATACACTGGACGACAATCAACAGTTTGTTTATCAGGAGGTAAAGGAACAAGATCCCAAATCTCATTATGATGTAAGGCATCCATCTCCACCTTAATAACTTTTGTCCAACCCAGATTAGAAAATACATTATATAAGTGCTTAGGAATAGAGATAGTAGATAATTAAGAGGTAAAATAAGAAAAGACATGAGATATGGCATTACACAAAACAAAATGAGCAATGGAATGGTTAGTAACACACGAGTGAGTACCTTTTTGAAGAGCAATAGGTAAAGAGTCTAAATTACCTAGTGGAACAGGATTAGGAGACGACAAGGAATATAGTACGTGCAGCTTAGTCGATGGTCTAGGACGACGAGAGTATACACGGAGTGGTAAAGTAGACGATAGCACATTAGGCAGCATAATATCTAACGTTATGGGAAGAGGTTGTGGTATAAGAGATGATCCAAAGTTTAGATCCAAAGGCTGAGCAGGTGCCAAAAAATATAGAATAGATTCTTCAAACGTGACATCAACACTTGTGAAGTACCGACAAAGGGAAGGACTATAGCAACAATACCTCTTCTGTGTGCGGGAGTATCCAAAAAATACACATTTGGTAGTCCGAGGGTCAAGTTGATCAAACCCAAGACCCAAGTTGTAAACATAACAGACACACCCAAAAACTTTAGGAGTTAAGAAAAATAAGGCTTACTAAGGAAAATGACAGAATATGGACTTTGCTCATTTAACACAAAAGATGTCATACAATTAATAAGATGATAAACAGTGAGAACAACATCACTCCAAAAATAACGGGGAACATACATCTAGAATAACAGTGCACGGGTAACTTCTAACAAGTGACAACTCTTGTGCTCAGCAACACCATTCTGCGGAGAGGTGTAAGCATATGGAGTCTGATGAATAATGCCATTTTTACTAATATAAGCTGAAAAGGGATTTGATTCATATTCTCGAGTATTATCAGAACGTAAAAAATGAATACGACAACCATACTGAGTTTTTATTTCCTTACAAAAGGTCTCAAATATAGAGAATAATATAGAACAGGCTTTCATAAGAAACAACCAGGTCACATGAGAATAATCATTCACAAATGACACAAAATAAGAATATTTGTTAGATGAAATATTCTTTATTGAACCCCATACATCAAAATGTACTAACTTAAATAGACTAGACACACGATTATTGACTCTAGATTAAAAGGACACACAGTGATGCTTACTAAGTTAACAAGCTTCACATGACACATACGACACATAACTAAGACTTGAAACTTGGCATTTCAGATTCTGGAGAGAGAGATATCCAAGATGACAATGCCATTGAAAAGGAATATTTTCTATGTAAATCCCAACAAAAATTAATAGTGTGCCTTCTATAATCACAGTGAATACAGGAACAAGATCCATTATGGCCCCCATGATTGCCAGTACAACATCCTTGCCCTCCACGACCCCCACGATTAACACGTCCACCTCGATGACTATCACTATGGTTACTAGGAACCACAAGAGCTAAGCGGTCAGTGAAAACACCATGATTAATGTAAAACCTGGGTAAATTTAAACTTTTTATGAAAAAGGACAAAATGGTAATTTGCCACTACAGTAAGGGTTGTAAACCTGAAATTTTCTAGAACTCAGATGAAGAAACGGACCTCACCGTTGGATTTGTATTGCAAAATTTAGTTATCCCCGTCAAATTTCATTGAATTCTGAGATAGTCAAATTTTTTATATTTTACAAGGCGGTCGAGTCTCGGGTGACCCAAAAATGGGTTTTTTAATAAAAAAATTGAAAGTTCGAAAATAATTTAAGGCAAATTAAAATAAAATTATTTTGAACTTGAACTGGAATGAAATTTAATCATTTCGGGGTAAAAACGGACCTGGAAAAAAGAGGGCAATGTGGCGCGTTGTGGGCCAAGTATTCTAAGACTATAAATAAGAAGGAAAATCTGAATTTTGCCCCATTCTTCAGCCGGTCTTCAACGTTAAGAGAAAGAGAGGGAAAGTGAGAAAAAACTCCACCTTCACTCTAAGATCTGCGGAGATTGGGTGCTCAAATCCGCTCGGACTAAGAACAAAAGTTGTTCTCCTTGCCGAGGGCTACGTGACCACACCAAAAAACAACAGATTTCACCAAAGGTCCAAAATCAAGCTTGGAGAAATCAAGGATTTTTGGTGAAATTGGGACTCTTAAAGGCTTCTACCAAGTGGGTTTATGCTTCAAGAGATAGGGTTCCCTCCTACCTTGGTTTATTTCTAGCCTATAGTTTTCTTAGGAAATAGTTGAATGAGCCATGATTTGCCTATGATTATGTTCAAGAAGAAATGTGTATGTTGATAGGATGCTATATCACTTGCCTATTATTGTGGAATTGATGAAATGGGTAAATAATGGATTAGAATAAATTCTAGTTTAAGTTAGGTATGTAGAAATTACCTATGGTGATGTTTGAGTTATGTGATGAAATATGGGCATGCTGCTTGTTTATTTTATGCCTGGAAAACTAAGTGTGTTATTGGCACACATTATGTGGTAACACGCTTGTGATTTGTGGTTGGATATGAAAATGTTGGTATATACTAATTGAAATATTGACATTACTATGAAATTGGTAATTATATGCTTTGGATATAAATTGCCATGAAATATGCTTAAATGTGGAAAATTTTACTCATGTGGCATTCTTTACATGTGGGCATGGCATTGAGATAGCAATGGTGCATTACATTGCATTTGCATAGAGAAATTGCATCCATAGCCATGAGTGTGAGTGCGTATGTGCATGATTGATATCAAACACTAAATAGGTGGATGACGGGTGGGCTCGAAAAAGTTAGATTGAGGATCCGACTGAGTCGCACGGTTGTGTGATAAATAATTGGGTCGGGGTTAGCAAGAGGGGCTAGACTATCCCTCGGGTGAGAGGCTCGGTGATTTGGAGACATACTCTATTGGTATTAAAGCCCATAAAGTGTGTCAGTGTACGCATAATTATTGGTAGAAGTCCATAAATTTCGTGTTAGTTGGGTGATGTTGGTGTAAGTCCATAAATACCCACCCCCAAGAGAGACCCAGAGAATTTTAATTAGTCATTGGGTGTGTAGCGCCAATGGCGGGGCTTGGAAAGTAGGTTTTTGTACTCATTTCATACATGGGGGAAAAAGAGCCATGGAGGGCTCGGGTTGAGTTACATGATTGGGTTACATCTCATTTCATGGCATGGTGTTGCTAAGATTCCAACATTGAATGATAATTCTTGTTTGGGATGTTGTTGGTTGTGAAGTGTTGCATGAACATTCATATGCACTTAAGTTGGGAAATAGCCTTGGTAGGAAATACTCTACTTGGCGTGGCTCACCCTATATGAAAAAATATTTCAAGTATAGCTGATATGCTGATGGACAACTCATACATGGGGCCTCAAGGATGAGGAGAGGCCGACTTGTGGCCTTTAACCTTGAATTTTGTAGAACTTTTCAGAAAAACATATATTTTGGCATGTAAATATATGAAATCGGTTGAAATAGAACTTGTATGTATCAAGTCTTATGTGAAAAACTATATTTTACATGTTTGGGATGTTTGTGAGAAGGTTTGGAATGAATTGAAAATGAAAAATAGGTGAAACAGACAATTTTAGGCAAAAACCTATCGGTAGAACGGCAAAAACCTACCGGTAGATTACAAGTAGGTTATAGGTAGAACTTGTCTAGCAGGTATAATCTATCTGTAGATTCCAGGTAGGTTACAAGTAGAACTTTTTTAGTGAACAAAACCTAACAGTAGGTCCATAAAAACCTACCGGTAGCTTTTCTAAAAATCTGAAATTTTAAGAATTCATTGCGATGCTTTTAGGCTATGTGTTATTTGGTTCCAAGGGTATAAATAGACAATAAATGAGCATAAATTGTAGCATATTGGACCTTGATTGGGCCAAATGGTAAAACATACACGAGTTAAACATGTGGGTTATAATCCTGGTTAAGAGAAAGTTATTAACGTGTCGCCCAGTTGTGCGACAATTATGAGTATTTTTGCGGGTTGGTGGATGGTCAACGGTTAACAAATGACCCCCGATTTTAAGGGCATCACAATCAATGCGTGAAGAACTAATAGACAAAGTAACAAGCTATAAATGAGAGAAAACCTCAAGTAGAGGAAAGACTGGAGCCACCAAAAATCTAAGAGCAAATAGACTCATATTTAGGTTTCAAACTTACCAGAAATTGAACAACATTCAAATTCTCATGTTGCTTCTGCCAAACTACTACATTAGTGGTGAATGGATGGTAGCGCTTCAAGTCCTCGCAAACTCCCCGAACGTGAGAATAATAACCCTCATGACTCAGAGTACCCTGTTCCAGGCAGAAATATTGTTTGCACACCTTATAAGCACGGGTAAAATTATCTGTACCAGAATACATAGTGGCCAAGTGATCAGATATGTCTTTGGTAGTGTCAAGATATAGCAAAGTAGAGCAAATACTGGGCTCAATACTATTCAACAGTAAAGAGATAATCTGAGCATCCTCTTGTTTCCACTAATCATACCCAGAAGTGCCATCCTTGGGTTTAGGATTCACCAAATATTTCATAAATCATTTGCCTCTAAGAAAGACTTGAATGGATCGTGATGATAAAATATAATTGGTTCCATTGAGCTCAACAGAAGTCATGAGACCATTAAGGAGAACCAAGGGAGTAGAGGTGGGTGGCAATGATGGAGTAAGAGAGGTGGCATTTTGCTTGGGTTCCATAATTGTGTGGAAAATAGTAGAATGGACTTACTGGATAATTGAACTGAGTAAGGAGTTTACTAGACCACTGAATCAAACAAGAATTAGGGGTTGGACAATTGAACCGGACAAGAGGAGCTCGCTGGACCGCTGAACCGGACAAGAGGAGTTCACTAGACTACTAAACTCGAAGGGGGAGATCACTAAATCATTGAACCAATGCAAAAACTGATGGAACCAATTTGAATCGGTGCAAAACTGATTGAACCGGGACTAAGCCGGTGCAAAATTATTGAACTGGGTTTGAATCGGCTTGAGCCGGGCTTGGATCGGGATTGAACCGGACTTGGACTAGTCTAGTCTGAAGTGGGCTGGGTCTAGATTTGAAATGGGTTGGATCTGGGCTGTACCTACTGGGTTGGACTTGGGAATAGTTTAAGCTTATGGACTCGGATCTATTACCCAAACTCACAAATAGGGGTGTTCAACTGACTGTTAGGGTCGGCAGTGGCTTTTTTTGCCAGTCGACCCAATAATAGTCTGAAGTAGAAAACATAAACTGTGCCGAACAGAATTATAAGATCAACCGAATTGAAAACCAACCTTGAATATTGGTCGGTTTATGGGTCGAATAACGGGTGGGCTTAAACTGTCTTGTAGATTTATTTAAGCCCAAGCCTAGTTTATTTGTCTAGGAGGTGTATAAATTTAAATTGGATCCAAAACATCATTTTCAAGGCCAGACTTAAAATTTATAGTAGACCTAAAATTTCTTTGGCCCATGCCCAATTAATTTGCCTAGTAGATCTATAAGCTTAAATTGCATCTAAAAATCCTTTTCAAGCCCAAGATCATTTCATATGCTATCCATCATTTGAGGCCCAAACCAATTTGGTATTTTGTTTTACTGTACTATGAATTATTTTACAACTTGTAACTTAATCACATAAGAGCAAAAAAACATTATCATTAAAATGAGAATAAAGTGTAGGCTGTAGCAACTATGCAAGTTTGCTTCAAAAATAGTTATACAACCACAACAATCAAAATAGTTAAACCATTTACACCACCAAAAATCAGTAGTTTAAATACAAAAGTTAGTAGCCAGCATGCTTCAAAAATCTGCAATGCACCATTCCAAAAATCTTGTTCACCATTCCAAAAATTAGGAGTATCAACAGTCAGTCAATTTGAACAGTCATATAACCTACAAGGGAAGTAGTGCAAACACAGATTTATATACACCACCATGACTCTTAACAAAATACTTAAGATTAAGAACATAAAGGACATACTAAATCACATTAAAAACATACCAAAGATGTTTTCTGTCAAAAGCAATAACCTAAATACAATCATCAATAACAGTCACATGAGTTGCACTCCCATCCAGTTCTAAGATAAAACATAAAAAAGATATGATTATATTTAGCTAACTAACATTCTATAATAAAGAAAAATAAAAATTTGAAAAAATAAAACAACGTATATGTTACCTGAGTCATGTGCAATGATTTCCATGTAATCCATTGCATCTCAGTCATCAAAAGGATTTAGATCTTTTAACCAATTCTGTGCACAAACAATTGCCTCGACTATTTTTGGGATAATGAACTTCGAAATGGATCTAGTACATGCCCTCCTGTACTAAACGCAGACTTAGAAGCAATTGTGGATATTGGAATAACTAACACATCTTTTGCAGCATTAGAAAGGATGTGATACTTAGTTGAATTCAGTTTCCACCAGTTAAGAATGTCAAATTCTGGATTTTTTGCCTCACAACCATCACTCAAATACTGGTCAACCTCAGATTTAGTCTCAAATTGAGCTCTACTTGATTCAAACTGAGCATATATATGCCAAAAGGCCTGGCTACTATCTACAACACTCACACTTGAAGAACTAGGGTCACATAAAGGAGGATTGGAGGCATTTCATGACTGCACCTCACTAGAATTTCCAAAAACTAATGCATACTCATCATACAACCGCTAAAACACATTTTTTTACTTTGCCCAACATTTCCTCCACCTCATTACTATTGCATCAAAGTTTTGTTTGAACAAAAATGATAATGCACCCAACTTACATCGTGGATCTAGTAAAACAACAACAAATATCAATAAATTCATCTGTTCAATGTTTCCCCAATATTTATCATACTTCTTCTTCATACTCATTGCCATAACACTCAAAAAGGGATCACAATTCTCACATAGTTTGGACAAACTAGTTTGAAAAATACAAAGCTCTTGAAAAAGTAAATTGCATGTGACATATAAGGACCCATAAATTCGCAAAGTAAAATCATAGAAAATCTTTAGAAATTTCACAAGAACCCTCACATTTTTCCAATCAAAAGACCGAGGAGACCCTAATGTCCCTACACTAAAGTAAGAGACATATTGACCATCATCATCCTCTAATCTTTCAAAGGCCTTTTGATATTTCTATGCAGCCTCAAGCATTAGATAAGTGGAGTTCCATCTAGTTGAAACATCAAGGCACACCAAAGTCTTACAATCAATTCTTTCTTTGTCCACACATCTTTAAAATTTTTCCATCCTTGCAGGAGATGACCTCACATACCTCACAGCATTTCGCACCTTTATGATAGAATCAATATGTTCTTTTAATCCCTCACTCATGACAAGGTTTAGGATATGTGCACAACAACTCATGTGAAAGGACTCACCTCCTAATATATTACCCTTGATGTGTCTTCTTAAGTAATCTTTAGAAACATCATTTGAGGATGCATTATCAACTGTTATAGTACAAATCCGATCAATACTCCATGCAAGTAAACAAGCCTCCAATTGTTTCCCAATTATGTGCCCTTTATGATTAGGAATTAAACATAAGTTTATAATTCTTTTGTTTAATTTCCAATTGTCATCAGTGAAGTGAGAAGTAAGACCCATATAGTTAAGGTTTTGAATAGAAGCCCATGTATCAGTTGTGAAACTAAACCTATTATCCGAAGACCCAAGAATTTTCTATAACTTATCCCTTTCATTTTGATAAAGTTTGATGCAGTCTTTAGCAACAGTCATGCGAGACAGAACTTGGAACTTTTGCTCTAGTGTCCTACAAAAGTTTTTAAAGCCATGGGCTTCCACAGCTCAAAAAGACAATTCATCCATAATAACCATTTCTGCAAGTTTCAGTCTTGAAGTTTCTTGATTAAACTTATGAATCACGACATTCCTAAGACCTAAATCTCACTCTGGTTTTTTCTCAAAACTTAACAATTGTTGACTTTTATTCACATTTCTACCAAAAAATTTTGTGCAATTGTGGTTCACATTAAATGTAAGGGATGACGTACCATTCCTCTTTGAATCACATTGATAAACCTTGTGACAACATTTGCACTCCACCCTATGAACTTGGCCTTTTTTTTTCTCTCTAGTAATTTGAAATGATTCCACACTTTTGACTTCCCTGGTTTTTTATTTTCAGATTTCTCATTCTCATTAGTCTCCATAGGGCCATCAATCACTTGCGTAGCATCAGCAAAAGTTGTATTCCCCTCCATCTAAATAAAAAAATAAATTGAACAAATTAATCATGCAACCTTAACTCGATCGTTGCATAGAGATAGAGTGAAGCAGTGAGTTTCAAGACAAAAAAAATGTACTCAAAAAATGTGCATAAAAAATTAGAGAGCAAGGAAAAAATGAAATAAAACGAAAAAAAAAATGATGGCAGTGATTGAGTTTTAGGACCAAATAGTGAGTTTCAAGTAGAAAAGGAAAAACTCTTTGAGTTTCGAGACCCAAAAAAAAATGTATTTAAAAAATGTGTACAAAAAATTAGAGAGCAAGGAAAAAATGAAAAAAAAATAAAATTTGATGGCAGTGATTGAGTTTCAACTTTCAAGTAGAAAAGGAAAAAAACTCACTGAGTAAGTTTTAAGACCAACAAAAATCAGAGATCAAGACCAGACTAGTCAAAGAAACTAGAACCAGAAGACTAGTTTTTTAATCACTTAAACCATGAAGCAGTCCAAGTAGCCTTACTTTTTGAAGCAACTTGAGTCGCGTAAAAAAATTCTTTATGTAAACTTGTTCAGTTCAAATAAAGAAATTTTTTGTGTGAAAATCAAAGATCATAAATAAGAGATCAGAAAATGTGTGAAAGAAATTAGAGAGCAAGGAAAAAAAAAAAGAAAAAAGAAATTGATGGCAGTGAGTTTAAGACCAACAAAAAATTAGAGATCTACTCGATAATCAGAGACTCACTCAGTGAAAAAAGGGTTAATATCTGTTCGATAGGGTTGAGATCTACTTCTACTCGATAGTTGATGGCACCATTCGACCTTAAGTCTTCAGCTTTGCTCGATAGGGCTAAATTATACTTCTACTCGATCATTTATGCCATTCTATGGTCCATAGTGGATCCATAGATAAAGAATAGTAGAAGAAAAATAGGTGTTTTTACATTTATGATAGAGAGAAGAGAGATTGAGATAGTGGAAGTAGGGTTAGTTTGCTTTTATGCTTTTCTTTTTTAATTTTTTTAAAGGAAAAATCTAGACTAGACTCCAGAGTATATATATATATATTATATTATTATTAAATACTATTCGGGTGGGTCAGTTATTTCGGGTTTGGAATTGCAGGTATCCGAAGCCGAACTGAATTTATCAGTTAATCAATATTTTCTTCTGAAAGCGACCCGTAATAAATATTACCCCGCCTATTTTTTGTTCGAAAGGGTCAATTTCGGATTGGTTGTCTGGTTATTTGGTATTTTGCACAGCCCTACCCGCAATCGGCCTAGTTCAATTAGGGTCATTTTCTTCACTAATTAGGTTTTCAACCAAACCCTATTTACTTCGATGTCAATGGCGCATAAGAAACAACCAGCAGCCACACCACCACAAAAGCCACCAATGTCGACGACCAGCAGCCACACCACCATAATTGCCACAGAGGTGACCGATGTTGACGACGCCTCACACCCAACTAGTGACCACCACAGAGACTCTTACCACTAAAATTTTTGATAGCGTAATGATTTGTAGTTAAAATTAGCATATTACTATGCCTTTTTGAGACTAATTATACTTTGATTGAGTTTAAATGATGACATTTCAGGTCCTAAAGTGAACAAGTGCTCAAACAGCATCATTTATCAAACTTGAATGTAGCACCAGCAAATTGGGGGACAAAATTGGAAAATCTTGGAACAAAGCAAGAACGTTCAAACGCCAAAAAATGTTCGAACGTTCCCTTGAATTAATTGAAGGCTAGGCTACTGAGACATGGCATGTTGTAGCTACCCTAAGGTACTTGAGTATCACGTTCGAACGCCAATCAATGTTCGAACATTATCATAAATCATGATAAGACCAGATTGCTGCATGGAGTGTGGAAATGAACTTCACAGAAGACTACAAATCACTTGAGTGGGAAGGTTAGACTCCATCAGCACGGTCAAACGCCCATCAAATAGAGAGAACGTTCGAACGCAGACAACGTTCGAACATTGTCCCTAAACTGGCTGCACAGTAGTTGGCTTTCACTTAGACTTGGGCTACATACACTATTCCTTCACACTCTCTTGTCTCCCCCTTCCTCCTTGCCTATAAATACTCCCCTTGTGGGAGCTTTGAAAGAGAGTTTTTTTCTTTGTAGGAGACCAGAACTTGGTTTGTAAGACTTAGATTACACCAAGAACTAGTAGAGAGCTTGAAGGAGGCTTAGACTTCCACTTGTAGTTTTATAATTATTCTTAGACTTAGTCTTATATTTACTTGTATCAAGGGAGATAGATCATCTTTTGGTTGCGGTGGAAACCCTCCAAAAGTGATTAGCTTTCTTCTACTTTCATTTATTGTATTTCACTTCCATTCCTTGAGCTTCCTTCTTCCCTTAGAGGAATGAAACTCTTCCACTTTTCTCGAGCTTTACCAAAGCCGTGAAGGGTAGAATGTGATTCACTCATTCTTTGTCGAAGATTGACTCCTCGCTTATTATACTTTACTTTGTAAGTTCTCTACTTGGAGGGATGAGCATAACTCACTTTTCTTGCTTTACGAAAGCTATGAAGAGTGAGTAATTTCTCATTCACTCTTTAGTAAGAGGTGATGGACATGTGTAAATCATTTGGAAGTTATATTTTGTGTATTTCATTTATGCTTTAATGTTTTATATTACATTTGCTTATTGAGTGATTGAATGCATCTACCAAGCTAAGATACTTTGTATAACCATGGGTTATTTCTATAACATGGATGACTCTTGCATAGAAAGATCCATGGGTTCAAGGCAAGTACTTCGGGTAGATATTCATGACTACCTTTCAATCTTCACCATTATTATACTTCATTTAAAAGGTGGAATATTAACGCCGTGGTTGGATGACTTGTAGAAACACTTACTTGTTTATAGACGGGTTGAGTCTCAGCATAGAAAATTCTTATAAACTTCTAGAAATGCATCGGAACCATGTGCTTAATCCTTACAATCCACATTTACCTTCCGATTTACTTGTCGTTGACACGGGATTTATTTAAGTTACCAAGCACAAGTATAATAAATTGGATGATTAGCTACCTGTTCAGATCCTCGAGCTAAAGGGTGACTGTTTACATTTGAATTTATCTTATATTTTGTCTAGAAAATTCTTGGAAAGAATCTTATATTATGTTCAGCAAATCTCATAACTTCAAACTCTCAAGGTTTCTAGCTACTTGGTCTCTATCATTTTTATTTCAGAAGACTAATCATAGTTCCCTATGGATTCGACTCTAGACTTAACCAGATTATTACTACAACTTGACCGCCTGCACTTGGGTGTACACATATCGCATCAAGTCAAGTTTTTTGGCATCGTTGTTGGGGAACTATAAAAGGTTTTTTAAGGTAAAAGGTAAGAAAACCTTCCTTTTTTAATATATTCTTTCTTTGCTTTATTGTGCATAACTTATTTTTTTATGTCTGAGGACGATCCTTACTTTTAAAATTTGCCAGCAGAATCTATTGGATCTATGAATCAGTCTGAACTATGTTCACCTAGATCAATAACAGAACCTCTTGATAATAATATGGCAAATAATGAGAGGCAAGGAGAAGGTCCTGTGAGAGAGGGGGAAGTGCCAAACATTCAAAATTTTTGGGATTACTTAAATCCCACAAGAAATAGCGTCCCCTTTTGTTTTATCTTTCCTAAAGATGCACCTCATTTTACTGTAAAGCCGGGGATAGTTCGACTATTCTCTTAATTCCATGGGCTCAAAACAGAAAACCCACATCTGCACATAAAAGAGTTTGAGGAAGTATGTGGAACCTATCAAGACAATTCTAAGCTAGCCAAAATGAAAAATTTTCATTTTCTCTAAAGGATACAGCTAAACAATGACTAAATTCTTTAAAAACTCTTTCAATACCTGACTAGCGGGCACTACAAAATGAATTTTTCAGAAATATTTTTCCTCTACATTGAACTAATGCACTGAAAAGGCAAATTATGATTTTTTAGGTCAAAGAAGGAGAAACTTTTTACCAAAGTTGGGAGAGATTCAAGGATCTGCTCCTATCTTGCCCGTACCATGCTTTTGAGAATTGAACTTTGGTAGGGTTTTTTTATGACTCATTGCCCACTAGACTACGTCAATTTGTTGAAATGATGGCTCAAGGAGAGTTTATGGGTGAGTCCAGAGGAGGCATTCAATTTTTTCGACACCATATCTGATAGTTCTCAGATGTGGGTCTGAGCCTCCCATACCATTGTTGAAGTCAAACCATCTACTTCTCAAGAGGGTAAGTATGTCTTGAGAGATGATGATGACCTAAAAGCAAAAATGTCCACCCTATCTCGAAAGCTTGAAGCTTTAGAGATGAAAAAAGTTCATCAAGTTGATGTTGGCCCTCCTACAGAACAAGTGTGTGGGATTTGTGCGCTGACAGGACACCTTATTGGGGAGTGTCCTACCATTCTAGCATTCAAAAAGGTTCGGTTGGAGCAAACAAATGCAATTTCTAACTTCAACAAGACTTACTCCAACCCATATTCTAAAACATACAATCCAGGGAGGCGGAACCACCCAAACTTCAGTTGGAGAAATAGACAACTAACTCTCATGAACCAACAACAAGCTTCACACCCACTACCTGAAGGACCTCCCACGTATCAACCATACCAACCACCACAAGAGGAGCCTTAAGGATACCCTGAATCAGTTCATGCAAAGCCAAATGAACTATAACAATAGTTTCACTTAGGCTTTTACTGATTTCAAAACCCAGACTACTCAATCTTTTGAGGAGCTTAAAAGCCATATCCAAAGGTTGACCTAATCCATGACCACACATGAGAAGGGAAAGTTTCCTACCCAACTAAAACCACCACAAGGCCAATTTCAGGTAGTAAATCTTGTAATCATGGAAACTCCAAAAGACCAAGCCCAAGTTGTCACTACATTAAGAAGTGGCAAGGTGATTGACAAGACCATTAGAGACATGCTAATTTCTAAGCCAAAACTTGAGTCACTCACAGTCAACTCACCAGTTAAGCCTAAACTTGTGATTGATGAAGAGCCTATACCATCAAAAGGAAAGGGACCCTCGTGTCCTATTCCTGCTCCTTTTCCTCATAGACTCAAAACTGTACAGAAGTTGAATAATTAACCAAAAATTTACGAGCTCTTCAAGCAAGTAAAGATCAACATCCCACTTCTGGATGTAATCAAACAGGTTTCATCTTATGCCAAGTTTTTAAAAGACTTGTGCACAGTCAAGAGAAGCGAGAATGTCCAAAAAAGGGCTTTCTTGACAAAACAAGTCAATGCCTTGCTTCAACACAAAACCCTCCAAATTACAAAGACCCTGTGTGTTTACCTGTGTCGTGTGTCATTGAAAACTTCAGAATTGAACAAGTGCTGCTAGACCTTGGAGCAAGTATCAATTTGCTCCTATTCTCTGTTTACCAGCAGTTGGGTCTGGGTGAACTCAAACCCACCTGTGTTACACTCCAGTTGGCAGACAGATCTGTCAAAGTCCTTAGGGGCATAGTTGAAGATGTACTTGTCCAAGTGGACAACTTTGTCTTCCTTGTTGACTTCATCATTCTAGATACTCAGCCAACAAAGCATTCAGAGAACCCAATTCCCGTCATTTTTGGATGACCTTTCCTAGCAACTTCAAATGCACTAGTCAATTGCAGGAATTGGGTCATGAAATTAACTTATGGGAATATGACTCTTGAGCTGAATATTTTCAGTATTGCCAAACACCCAAGAGAGGACAAAGAAGAGAGAGAATTAAATTCCATTGAGTCGTTGGTTCAAGAACATCTGAATAACACATTCTGTGAAAACCCCATTGAATCTTCTATGTCAGAACTTATCATATTTGAGACAACAAATGATGGTCTAAAGAATTGCTCCACTCATGTTTTTAAGACATGGGCCCCCAAATTCAAGGAACTTTCACCAAATGGCACAAAGTCACTCTCATCAAGCGTCAGGCCACCAAAGTTTGAATTGAAACCTCTCCCATCTGACCTAAACTTTGCATTCTTAGGAAAGGACGAGTCATACCAAGTGGTAATTTCATCTAAGCTCACAGACTTGCAAGCGTCTAAACTAATTAAAGTTCTTAAAAGCCATAAAAACACCATTTGGGTGGACCATCGCTGACTTGAAAGGTATATGCCTGTTGATCTGCAATCATGCTATATACCTGGAAGAGGATTCAAAACCTTTTTGTCAAATGCAATGACCACTAAACCCTCACATGAAGAAAGTTGTGAGAATGGAAGTGCTTAAACTCTTAGATGTGGGGATAATCTTTTCCATCTCCGATAGCAAATGGGTAAGTTATGCCCAAAAAGTATAGGGTCACAGTGGTCAAGAATGAAGCCAATAAACTAGTACCAACTCGAGTCGTCACAGGATGGTGGATGTGTATAAACTATTGAAAGCTCAATTTGGTAACTAGGATAGACAATTTCCCTCTTCCCTTTCTTGACCAATTTCTAGAGAGAATTGTAGGGCATGAATTTTACTATTTCCTAGATGGGTATTCCAAGTACAATCAAATTGAAATTGCACTAGATGATTTGGAGAAAATCACATTCACATGTCCCTTTGACACTTTTGCATTGAAAAGGATGTCATTTGGACTTTGTAACGCTCTTGCAATATTCCAAAGATGCATGCTGAGCTTGTTCAGTGACATGGTCGAGAAAATTTTGGAGGTGTTCATGGATGACTTCTCTGTCTATGGTGACTCATTTGATTTATGTCTGGCCAACCTAGAGAAGGTATTGGTAAGATGTCAGGAAGCCAATCTGGTACTTAATTGGGAGAAATGTCATTTCATGGTAACAAGACATTGTCTTAGGTCACGTTGTGTCGTCTGAAGGTATGAAAGTAGATAAGGCAAAAATAGATCTAATTGGAAATCTACGCACTCTAAAGACCGTAAAGGATGTCTGATCATTTCTGGGACACGCAGGGTTTTACTGGAGATTCATAAAAGATTTCAGCACCATAGCTAAACCCATGTATCATCTCCTGAGTCAGGACGTAAATTGTGTATAGAGTGAAACATGTCATAGAGCTTTTGACAAGCTTTAAGGCATGCTAATTTTTGCTCCAATCATGCAACCCCTTGACTGGACCCTACCATTTGAACTAATGGGTGATGCCAGTGATTATGCTATAGGTGTTGTGTTGGGACAACGAAAATATAAGTAATCATATGTGATATACTATGCAAGCAAGACTTTGAATGAAGCTCAAATGAATTACTCCACCACTGAAAAAGAATTGCTTGTCGTAGTTTTTGCTTTGGAGAAATTTTGTTCTTATCTTGTTGGTTCTTCTGTTATTGTATTTACTGACCATGCAACACTAAAATTTTTGCTCACAAAGAAGGACACCAAGACAAGGCTCTTGAGATGGATACTCTTACTCCAAGAGTTTGATCTAGTCATTAAGGACATTGAGAATGTGGTGGCAGATCATCTGTCCAGATTAACATATGACTTTCAAGAGGATGGAGTGCCAATCAATGAAAATTTCCCCCATGAACAATTGTTCACCATCAAGGAGACACCATGGTATCCTAATATTGATAACTTTCTTGCTACGGGTACGCTCCCTCCATCTTTTACAATGATGGATAGAAAAAAATTTCTGAGGGAGGTTTGCAACTTTTTTGGGAGGATTCATATGTATTCAAGTACTGTAAGGATCAAATCATAAAACGCTGCATCCTCACTCATGAAAGCAGATAGGTAATATTATTTTGCCATTCTGAAGCATGTGGTGGCCATTTCTCATCAAGGAAAACCGCTGCAAAAATCCTGTTGTGTGGATTTTATTGGCCCACCGTTTTCAAAGATGTCCATGCATTTTGTTTGGCATGTGATAGATGCCAATGGTTGGAAAGCATTTTGTAAAGAAAAATGATGCCCTTAAACCCCATTCTTGTGCTTGAAAGTTTTGACTGTTGGGGCATCAATTTTATGGGACCATTCCCCTTTCCTTTGGCTATCTATACATTTTGATAGCGGTAGACTATGTATCCAAATATGTCGAAGTAATTCCATACCAGAATAATCATCACCAAACAATGATCAAAATTTTAAAAGAAAATATTTTGTCCTAGTTTGGAATTCCTAAATCAACATAAGTGATGGGGGTGCTCATTTTTGTAATCGTCCTTTTTGGACTTTAATGATAAAATACTTGATTTTTCACAAAATAGCAACCCCTTATCATCCACAGACTAGTGGACAGGCAAAATTAGCAAATCGGGAGATCAAATTAATTTTAGAAAAAATGATAAATCCAGACATCAAAGATTGGTCATCTAGACTAACTGATGCACCATGGGCATATCGCATTGCATTTAAAATAATTCTGGGCATGTCTCCTTATCGATTGGTCTATGGCAAGCCTTGTCACCTACTTGTGGAATTGGAACATAGGGCATAATGGGCCATTAAAGCAATGAACTTTGACCTAGACAAGGCTGAACTTTTAAGAAAACTACAGATTAATGAATTGGAGGAATTGAGAAATGAAGCATATGAGAATGCTAAGATTGCGAAATTTCGGATGAAAATTTTTCATGACAAGAACATTATGTGGAAGTCTTTTGAACCTTAAAAAGTCATGTTGTTTAATTCAAGACTTTGCCTCTTTCTTGGTAAGTTAAGATCAAGATGGACAAGGCCTTATATTGTCAAAAAGGTGTTTGAACACAGAGTAGTAGACATAAAAAACCCCTTGAACGGTAATATCTTTACTGTTAATGGTTAGCGGTTGAAACTATTTTTGGAGGGCTTTGTTAAAAATTTGGAAACCATTCTTTTAATGGATCCAAAATATCCCTCCAAGATTTGCGCTTGCCGATAGAAAAAAGGGTCCATTCAGGTAGAACCAGACCAAACCTGACCCACGGGAACACCTTTATAAGGCTCCTATCCCTTTTCCCTCTTTTTTCCATCAACTGCTTTTCTCTTTTTCTTTCTTTTCCTTCTTCTTCTTCTTCTTCGCTGTTCGCAACCCTTTGTAAACACAACCTAGACCCAGTAGCCCCATGACCACACACTCCACAGACACAATCCTATGTTTCATGCTTTGTATTTTGATTTTGAATTTGTTTATGGGTGTTCTACTTCTTTTTGCACTCACGGACAAGGCTTACTAGCCTACCCGGAACCTAGATCTATGGAGAGATGATTAATTGTTGTGTATTGTGCTTGTAGGATTCAATAGATGAACAGATTTCTACTTTTCAACCTCATCTCCAAGTTTCACATACCGGTAAATTCAAAACATTGGGGACAATGTTCAGTTTAGGTTGGAGGGTGAGAACTAAGTTTATATTTTGTGCGCATAAATTTTTTTGTTTTTGTTGTGTTGTTGCTATTTTTGTTTCTGATCATATTATTTACCTTGCTTCGCATTTTGTATAAATTGATGATCAAGCCTGTGAGTTAGCTTCAATCGTTTTTGTGACTGACAGCCATTAAAGAACCAGATAGTGAGTCTTAGAAAGCATGGATATCAAACCTTTTTGGTTTAGTCTAGGATTTCTACACACTTTTCCATCTGATGTGTAGGCCGTGATCATGTGAAAAACAAGACTGGTAAGAAAGAATGAGATCCGACAAGAACAAGTGAAACCCCTCTGTGGCAAAAGGCTTGGTGCCTATAAATAGTGTGGCAAAGTCTTTCATGAGAAAAGATATAATCAATGTTCTGAACCAATTTTTCGGTTACGCACTTGATCTATTAGACTAGATAGTGAATGGGGCTAAGTAAGGATTACCCTGCCATGCTATTCCGGTACTTTGCTTAACTGGTTTGTGAGAGAGGAAATTAGGAGTCACTGGTTGTTCTAACTACATGGGTACGGAGGGTGACTCGGATTAGATTATTCTCTATGAAAAATTGTGTTGGGATGAAAGCCAAGGGTCCGAATTTTTGTAAAAAAAATGTAAAAATATTTTGTACAAACTTTTTTTAACTGAAATGAAAATATGGGCCGAGTAAGGAATGTTCCAGAATACCAACATAAAGTATGGGTAGGGACTTATCCTGAGATGCCATGAATTTTTGGTTTAGACTTGTGTGTATAACCCTCTCTTATTATATATATTAATGTGTAGAAGAGCTTTTGATTTTTGATCTGACATTCAAACGTCACCTGCTTATAATACTCAGCCTCTGATGAAGTCTCTAATGGAAACAAAAAATACTGGGAGCTCAGCCCGTTCGAACGCCAATATTACGTTCGAACGAGAGTAATGTTCAAGCGCCAATAGAATATTTGAACGACATGAGCTTACAGTACTTTGGTCTCTGACAGAACTCAAAAGTACCACATTCGAACATCATCCATGTTCAAACGATCTATTTAAAATTCTACTACATACGTTTGAACATGAACCTTCAGGCTACAAATGCCTGGTTCATCTTCTTTATTCCAGAACCCCTAAAATTTTTGAAAAACCTCCAAACCCTAGGGTGGCTTTTCGATACCTAGCCCTCAAAACACCCCTCATTCCCTATTTCTACCCAAAATCAACCCTCCTAAAACCATTTCCACCACATTCATCCTCATTTTCACTCCAAAATAAGACTTTCAATCCCTAAAAACCTCAAACCCGAAACATCTTGCCTCCAAGGCTCAAGCTACCTGCCAGGCGCAATCCACCAACTTAGGAGCCCAATAAGGTGGAGGAGGTCATCGAAGTAAGAGAAGGGAGGCCACCCATTGTCTGTAGATACAAAAAAACTTGCTTCCCCATGGCTCTCAAGGCGGACAGGTATGAGAACTATTACCAAAATCATGTAGTTGTTTGTGAGAGAGATGTAATCTTGAGTGATTTTGCTAAGTTGGGTATTGCTATGGATATGGAGAGGAGAAGGTGGATGTTGTATTTGAGAAACGGCAGAGAGGACGTAATTGACTTGGTGTGGGAGTTTTACTCCAACACCAAAATAGTCAATGGGGCGCTAAAAAGCTATGTGAGGGGGGCTCACATCGATGTAGATGAGGACTACGTTAGGGGGTTGAGGCAAGAAGTGTCGCAAGTACCAAGTCCCACCTATCCCCCGAGGAAAAATGTGGCGATGAACATTGTGGGGGTGGAGTTGACTGGGTTGCCAACTTTTTCTTGGGCAGGGAAGAGATTTTTTAGAGAAGGAGAGTTGACAGATAAGTATAAAATGTTGAATTTGATTGCAGTCTCAAACCTTGTCCTAATCGGACGAAAGAACGAGATCCTCCCTGAGATGGCTTGCGTACTTTATGCACTTGGGAAGGGCCACAACATAGACCTCCCCTCACTAATTTTGAATGAAATGAAGTAGGGATGCAATGTAAAGAGAAATGAGCTACCCTTTGGCACCTTAGTCACGGAGATGTGCAAGGACCACGGAATAAGGGTGAGGCCTGAGATGACTATACAGAGGCCATTGGCCCCACTTAACAAGGATTCCTTTCGAAAGAGCCAAGGCCACAGTGGAGGCCCAGCAGCTAGACACGAGGAGCCCCTTACCTGAGGAGTGGACGAGGTGCAAGATGTGCTTGATGAGGATGATGAGAGAGAGTTGGATGTAGAGAGAGAGCAGCCCCAGGAGGAGACAAGCCCCAGTTCTAGCATGAGCACCTGGCGCTCTCTACCAGACATCAGGCTTAGCATTAAAATTTGAAGCTAAGCAAGATGGGATCCTTCGCCTTCTTGGGGGTGGACCTGATGGAGCTAGCAGAGAATGACAGATTTGGAGGAGAGTGAGAGGGAGATATTTCTGTACTTGATTGTAGTTTGGTGTGGTTGTTTCTTCTTTTATGAATGAGTCTCTTCTTTAGTAGTTTTATTATGGATATTTAAAGATTTTTTTGTCACTTCTTTTGTGGATGAATTAAATCTGTGAAGTTTGTGTTATATGATCATATTTTGTGAAGTGAATGATTCAGTTTATCACTTTTATTTTTTTTTATTTTTTAAAATGCATGTGTAGGATTAGCACTTTAGTATTTGTGTAAAAAATGAGGGAAAAAATGTTAATGCTAAGACGGTTTGTTAAAGTAACTAATCACATGATTGGTTTGACACATAACTTGACAATCTAGACTTAAAACCACAGCTCCTTGAACAATGGTATTTTCTCTATGCTTAAATTGTCAAATATATATTGGTATTTTTTATTCTTAAGGTACAAGATGATCAGAATCGAAAAGGGAATCAATATATAACCGATATTCCCTGAAACACCCAACATAACCAGTGGAGATAACGAAAAGTACCATGGTAAGTTTTGAGCCTTGTGATGCTTTTTGAGAGACAATCAACATTTACTCAAGTAAGCTCTTTCACTTTCAATTTTTGAATAATCTCATTAAACTTGCTTTGATTGACACAACT
>CAUOFW020004779.1:0-29806 GCA_963454935.2 Ilex paraguariensis
ATCCAAGTTCTTGTTTTAAATGCACTTCCGCTCTAATAAGTTCTATAAAGTGTCTCCTTCTAAAGTATCCTAAAAAATAAGTTCCAAAAAAATCCAATTAAAATTTTCAATCAATAAAAATTCTTAGTTAAATGATTAAGACCTGGAAGTCTAGCCCAATAACTCAAAAAATTAAATTTGATTAAAAAAATTATAATAAGTTCAAAAAAGGTCCAAAATAGTGTTGTACATTAGATATCACTAGTCTCTCTCTCACACACACTCACATTCTAGCTATACTTTAGTCCTTATTGAAAACTTAAACTCAAATTAAACTACTTCTTTTTATCCCTCTCCCTTCCAAACTCACTCTCTCTTTTTTTTACAAGTGCAATACTTTTTTAAATAATTAAAGACATAATATATGAATGTATCAATTCTCTCTATTTCTTACCAAATAGGTGGTGTTATAGGAGAATCCTTGTATCATATTTTTAATTTGTGAGCCACGACAATATATTAAGTCTTAATCAGTTTATCATTTAAAAATAATAATAATTTTAAGATAGTAATATTTCTTATTATAAAAGTATTTTGGTTGATTTGTAAATATAACAATTAGAAACAAATATTTGTATAGAAAAATTATGAACAAGAGAGAATTTCAAAAATTATTTAATTTTAAATAAAATTTTTTAAATATATTTGTCACTAGTAACAAACACAACATAACATAAAATTTTGGTTAAATTTAGGTAAATGAACAAAATATATCATAAAATTAGAAGACAAGGTAAATTAGTTATGAGATCAATTGAAAAGATACGGGTATAAAACTTGAGTGCAAAACTTGACTAATAATCACATCCCAAAGCTAAGGATTTTTTAAAAATAATATTTAAAAAATCTTTATTTCAAGTCGTCAACAGTTTTTTTTAAAAAAATTATTTTGAATGGAATGGATGATGTTAAGGATAAAATGATATATTTGTTATATGAGATGTGATAGAATAGATAGTTGTTTGTGGGACCTATTATAGTATTTATTAAACAAACAAGTAAGGAGAAGGATGAGATAAAAATTTAAGACCGAATATAATATATTATTGGATATGAGTAAAATAAAAATAATTTTTAATACCACCCAAATTTAATTATATAAACAAACATGCTGCTAAATAGTATTCAAAATTTGACGGATGTAGCATAAAATTCTTTCCTAGGATAGGAAGGCCATCGCATTCGAATGGGTTCAATAGGAAGTCACAATCCTATCCCATCTATCATTTCTTACCAAACACACACTTTGTGTTGTCGGCCTCATTGGCCAACATAAGTTTTGTTGCTCCCGATGCTCCTTACTTTTTGGATATAGGTGTTCATGTCCCTTGATCATACTTGCCATGTGTCGTCGTTTTGTGGTTACAACAATAGGGATAAAATAACATAAAACCGCCCTCTAAGAGCCTAAAAGAGTTTGCACATCCGACCTAACCTACTCATCTGTATTAGAAAACCTATGTTACCATAATTTAGGGTAAGAGGGGACTAAAAAAATGAATTTGAATCATCTAAATTTGGGTTAAAAAATCTAAAGCATGAATATTTTTCTAAATCACTTGAATTAAAAAATCATTTGTCCCATCACTCGTGTATCTATTGATCGGAGTGATATGGTCAATTGTTTCTTGTAAAATTCTCCTCGATTTATTGACTTATTTCATGTTTTGATTCAAATTCAGATAATCGAAAAGTTTGAAATAACTACCAAAACAATTGCAATTCAATTTTGAACAATCTAGCTAGGGACATGAGACCACTACCATTTTCACCTCAAATTCCAAAAGGAAAATTTAAGATTCCTCTCTTATTTTGCCCTTTGTTCCATTTTTTTTTTTCGTCGTATTGCAATTATAACATGTCCGCACAAAGTTAATTGACATCATCATTATTGTGTGTGGATTTCAATGTTCAAGATGTCACCTTAACACACGACCTTAAAATATTATATCTCTAACTAAAGTGGACTACAAATAAATGGAACTAATGGGTGTCACGTACACATTCATGAACAATTTGCATAGTAAAAGTTTTATTTCCCCTTTGATCTTCTTATCCAGACACGCCTCCAGCCCTTTGTGGCCCTAATTTTTTCTTGCAAGAATAAAAAAATAGGTTACGATGATGCATAAATTAGTTTGTACACCACTAGTCAAGTTGTAGTATAAAATGTAGTAAGTAAAAAGAGAGAGAAGACAGGATTTATAGTGGTTCGATCAATACGACCTACGTCCACTTTAAATGGCTAGGTTCGCCAGAATTTTATTATCTCCAGTGTGGAGGGAGAGCACATGATTACAAGTTTTGAGAGGGGAGGAGAGAATTATACTCAAATGAGTCTGATGCCCCCCAAGTGTTGGGGAAGCTTACAATTTATAGTGGTTTGACATAGTAATTGTATGACTAGTCTTACAGTTATAATGACTTAGAACCGCTTGATAGTAATTAGGTAGCTGATTTGGCAGAGGCGACCTATCATCTTCTCAATGAGCGAGGTGTGACGGTTGGTGTGCTCTCCAAAGGATTTATTCAATGATAAGGGAGGTTGACTCTCTCTAGATTGCGAGGGTGAGACTCTTGGATGCTCCCTTAATAGTGAGGGTGAGGTTCCTAAATGCTCCTTTGGTGGCGTAGAGGAGGCTCTTGGATGACCCTTACTCCAAGGTGGTAGAGAAGACGCTTGGATGATCTTTACTCCAATGTGGTAAAGAAGGCTCTTGGATGACCCTTATTTCAAAGTGGTAAATGAGGCTCTTGGATGACCCTTACTCCAAAGTGGTAAAGAAGGTTCTTGGATGACCATGCATGCTCTCCTGCTAATGAAGCTCATTAATCTTGATAAGATTATTTGGGTATAGACTCCTTTGAACTTAACTAGCGGGATCTCTTAGAATTAAATCTTTATCTTGGACTAGACTTATAGTATGGGTTGGCTTTTAGCCCCGGCCCATCAGGTTGCGACAGAAAGAGAAAATGAGTAGTTTTCACCACTTTATGCCTTTCCAACTATGATACGTCGAATTGGGTACATTATTTCAGACCCACTTTCACTTTCAGTAGAAGGGCCCCTCCTCCTACAGCCATTTTTTCTATTTATTTTAAATTTAAATTTTTTTATTAAAAAAAATTATTATTTAAAATATAAATATTATAAATTAAATGTTCAAATTTTAATATTATAAAACATATTCAGACACGGGATTATTATTAATCTTATATCAAACGATAATGATGGAGACTTGATTTTTTAGGCTACCCTACATTATTTGGACACGTTGGTAAGAGTATGCGGCGCTAAAAGGTCAGACAATTCCACCATTACCTGGCTTACACGTCCCACATGCGTCACGTTAATAGAAGACTAAACATGTGGATTCAAAGGTAATGTGGACGGTACCCACCCCCCCCACAACCCACGAGTCCACGACTGACACCCCCTACCTACACACGACGCACACCCATACAGATATTTTTATAGGAAATATAATTAATTATATTTTATACCATAAAATTTGACCAATACTACTTGTATAGAGACCTTGTACATTATAATTATTGAATGAATTGTTGTTATTATCATTGTCGCCAAACAAATTAGTCTCTTTTTTTTTAATAGGTGTCGTGTCGTGTCGTGTCTGGTCGCGTGCGCCTATAAACTTTTAAACTTATGTGATTTTCTGTACGGAAAGACAATCCCCTACAAGAGTAGTCAATGGCTACGTCCGTCCCGCCAATTGGTCTACCCAAACACCATGCACTCTCGCAGCATCCCATAACTACATATTATGGTTGCGTTCAAACCGTTGCTGCACTCACTTAGCTTTCGGACTTAGTGTCGACGGAACCTAGACTCATTTTTCATTCAACAATCCAAATAGATTAAGTACTGAAATTAGATAATAATTATATGTTTTAGAAAAATGGATCAGTTTTTCATTTCAATTGTGTTAAGTTGGTATGATTGATATCGAAAGTAGTTCCTTTTGATATAATTTACTTTAAATCATCTGTTGTATATGATTGAAGGATTTTTTTGCCGATAGTATTCCTTTTGTTCTTAAATATCTGTCGTTTAAGATTTTTGCACAGAAATTAAGAAAATTATTAAATAGCTCTAATATGAGTAAAAAATAATTGCATTAGATTAAAATACTTTTATTCAATACGTATTCGAAATGAAAAAAATATGAAAGGCACTTAGCCTCCACCTAATCTAATGTATTGAAAAGTTAAGCATAAATTTGTAAGAAAAAATATTAATTATACTTTACTTTCATTAAACAACAGATATTATGGAACAAAAAACATTATGCAAAACGACAAATATTTAAGAACGGAGGGAGTACATCATATTCTCCCTTAGGATTAAGACAACTATCGACAGAGAGATTTAACTAAACTACATCATAAAGTTTAGTGGCTTATATAAATTGTGTATCGCTATTACAAATCTCAAATATTGTTGCTAAAATAAAGTTTGAATGAATCACCAGTTTGAAAGAAAAGTAGAGTAGAACACTCAAAATCAGGGGTGGTTTAAGGAAATTTGAGACTTAAAGCAAAAATACTAAGTGAGGTTCTTTTTTATTTTTAATATTAATTTAAAAAAAAATTAATTTATTTTTAATTTATTATGTGCGAGAGAGAGAGAGAGACAGAAGATGGACGTACTAGTTTTGCCGAGAAAAATATTTAAATTTTGTTTTGTTTTATTTTTTACCGAAGAGAATGTTTAATTTTAACTTTTTTTAATGTCTTTTGCTTATTTTTACAGAGAGAGGGTGGATAGAGTAAATATGAGTTGATTTTTGAGTACTTTTTATTTACGTTGTGCATTGCACGTAAATAATATTTGAATTATATATGTAATTAAATTAATTAATTAATTTATATTTTAATTGTTACTAACTTTAATTATTAATTTATTCTATAAAATTTTGAGTACCTAATATGTTATTTATTTAAGTATCTCTCCAATCTTTTTAGGCATTTAGACACTAATTATATTATAAAATTAATATTTTTTATTTTTTAAAATAGATTGATTAAATTACATATAATATTATTATATTATTACATACCAAAAAATAAAATATAATATATATTTGATCATAGAATTCAATCTGATAATTATATTTGTATAATAATTTAACATAAATATACGATTTCACTTCTTCGTATAAATATAGATGTGACACCCCAAAATTCAGGTGTCAGTAATTATCCGGTTGATCACCCATCAACTCGCGGAATACCCGTGGATACCGTATAATTCGTTACCACGCCGTTATGCCCCATTTATCGAGATTCATAACTTAACGAAATTTGGGCAGAGCTTCCTTTATACGGGGAGCTCTACCCAAAACGCAACATGTGCAATCATATAACATTGACCACAACCTGTCCATTCATCTCTACTCCTTAGCATAGTATCAGATACTACTATAATTATCATCATTACATACATTCATTCATAAAAGAATAAATGCCTCAAAAGAGTCTCTTAAACATGTTTTTTAAATATAAACAAGTTTTTGTTATAAAAATTACACAACGCCAAAAGTAATTATAAATAAAGGACTATGATGTCAAAAGAAGAGCCACAGACCGGATCTATCGTCAAAGCGGGCCCATGGCCTCACCTTTGGTGGACGCCTGTACAATTCCTGAAAAATGTTCCCACAAAGGGTGAGTCAACGCTCAATAGGGTAATTCTTATATAGAATACCTCTCAACCTAAATGCATATGAAATGTCACATACAACAATTATTTCATGCATTCATTCAAACACGTCAATTATGAACAAATATCATAAATCATGTCATGTCATGAGATGAGACTCATGCAAATAATACTCACACCGAGCCCCATCCTGAAGTCCCACAACACATGCAACGTCATGCGTATGTATCCGGGCATTTCAAGCCCCCGTCATTGGAGTTATGTACATTCAATGATTAATTAATTCATTTTCTTGTGTCTTTGTAGGGAGATGATTTATGATATTACATCAATGAGACACTAACCATCAACGGATTCTCAGGACATCTCACATGCGGCTCCGTTTTGGCTGTTATACTTTTCTGAAATTTCACCGCCGAAAAGTGTATAAACCAAGTAAGTGGGTCTTGCACCCGAGGGAGAATCTAACCCTTCTTGCTATCCTCAACACATTTATTCATTTAATTTTTCGTGCGAATCAGTCAAACCTTGGTGTGACTTTTTTGAGCTCAAGATCAACCACCTATGTGGTGATTGATTTCATACCATGCATATACTCTCACCCATGTCAATGCCCATAAATGTAGTTCAACCCATGCATAATGCAATACAATGTTCATTACATAAAAAATACAATATAATGACATTTTCAACATGGTAACATGTTTATCAATTCTATAAACATAAGCACAAGTCCACCACAATAATTATATACTGAATAATCATTTAACATACATATTATTCCATAATCACATAACAAGCCAATAATTTCATTAAACTTGATATGTCATTTAAAACATAAAATAATGCTAATGTACAATTAACATGTTTTAAACCACTAACATTAACTTACACCAAGTTAATCATAATAGAATTTTTCTAATTACAAAATTAATTATAAATCATATATTTGACTCACTAACTACACTAGTCAAGACCTAACATGTGATATACACTCATAGCCTACCCATTTCATATGTCATATTTTATGTTGAAAGTAAATCTAAATAGGGAAAACCCTATTTCTCGCGGCGTAAGCTCACGTACTGGAACTTCGACAAAACCCAATTTAACTTCCCAAACTTTAAGCCTAGATTATCTTTTTTAATATTCTTTCGGAGAAAAATACGATATTTGTTGTGGTTGCGTAACTCTCGCTAAGTAGAGCAACTTTAATTCTTGGTCCGAAACGATTAAACGGTCCAATCTTCGTAGATCTGAAAAAGAAGAAATGAGGAAAATAAAAAAAATAAAAAAACTATTTTCTCTCTCTCACTCACTCGGCAGCCAGCCCGGAGGAAGAAAAAGTGGAAGACTAAAATCTTCCCCACTTATATATATATTATAAATTTATAGTTTAGAAATTTATGTTTTTGACCCTTATATTTATAATTAATTATTATTTTACCCCTTCAATTAAGATTTTTAATAATAATAATAATAAATTTTTTTTCTTGGATTTTACAATAGAAAATTGTATATAATTGTACAACTACTAAAAGAATTTAGAAAATCTTATAAAAGAAGAATTTAGAAATTCTTATAAAGAGTCTAAAATAAGTTAAACGTCAAATATGTGTAAAAACTAAAAATTAAATGAAAATATATATATATTAGTGGATATAGTTGGCTTTATTATAATAATTAGGGTTAAAATAAGAAATCAAAAAATTTTCATTTACTTCTATATAGATATAGATATATAAAATTATATGTAACTATACTACTAATAAATGAGTTCAAAAAAATTTAAAAATTCTTATAAAAGAGTCCAAAACAAGTTAAAAGTTATATAGGAGTAAAAAAAAATAAAAAATAGATGAAAGTATATTCATTGATGGGTATAATTGATTTTATTATAATAACTATGGTTAAAATCAAAAAATTAAAGGTTTTTTACAAATACTGACATAGGTATAGATAGATAGATTTATTTATTTAGTTTAGGTTTCTAATGTTATGAATTGAATCGTGGGCCCAGGGGGCCTTTTTTGTAAGGTTTAAAATTTAAAGGATTTAAATTTTTTATAAGTTAGTATTGTACCTAAAATTATGGGACTTTCTAAAAATTTAGAGCCTAAAAACCAAATTTTTTTTTTAATGCTGTTGAGCAGCCCCTGCTCAAAATAATTAATAATAAAATTGGATAACACAACACTCTAAGAGAAGAGCATGTAAAAGATTAATCTTTACTTTTGATAAGTTTGGAGTCCCTCACATCTTAGTTGTAAGTATTTCTCTGAAACTTCTTTTAAGTGTCAGGTGCATAATTTACCTCAGTGCATATCATTGTTACAATTTTTTTGGCTGTTATATTTTTTTAGATTAATTATATTGGCGGTCCTCAAAGTATTGAGTTTGTCTCATTTTTGTTCTTAATATTTTAATTATATTATTTTAGTTTCTGAAGTATTGAATATATTTATATGTGATTCCTCAAGTAAACAACGTTCAGATTGCTAACGATTTTTTATAATAAACTTGTCACGTAATCTATAAAATAAAGTATCTTATTATTCAAATTTTAAAAGATAAATAAAATGACTTTTATTTTTTGCGGTTCAGATCGCTTTAAGTTTTACTTTAAAATTAATTTAACGGCTAATATTAACACCCTAAATTTAATAAAAAAAATAGGCTTGTAAGGGTGTGTTTGAAGTAACTTTTTAGAAGTATTTCTAGAAATTACTAGTAATGTATCACGTGCGTTGCACGTGAATAATTTTCTTATATAAAATTTAATAAAAAAATATAGGTATTTGTGTACCTAAATTAAATATTATTTTAAGTTTATAAAAATTATGTTTTTATTGCTCGTATTATACTATAGAATTTGAAAATTTTTGTTTGTTCTCAACAATTCGTTGTTCTAACTATAAGAAAAAAAAAGATAAAAATAATTCATTTTGAAATTCATTTGATTAGATTTCAACTTATAATTCATTGAATAAAATAACAATAATTATCAATATTTTAATTAATACTTATTTTTAAGGGTAACATAGTCAAATAAATTTTTTTTTATAGATATTGATATATAAAGAATAGAGAATTTAAAGATATGTTAGGGATAATTTTAGAGATTTAAACACTAAGGATATGATGATAATTTAACTATTTAACTATGGATGGATAATATAGTATTTAAAATTCTTTATAAAAGTAAAATAATGAATCAAAAGTTTATTAAACTAAGGTAATTTTATTAATAGTATAGATAGAAAGATATAGATGTAGATATTTATATTTATATTTTTTTTTGTATACAAGTGCATTGCACGTGGATCATTTTCAATATCAAACTGTGTAATATCTAGTGAAACTTAAGTCATAGACAAATTCAGCCACATATTAATATGTAAAATTAGAGTTTCAATAGTCTATTCCAAACTTAATATCCTTCATTTCTACAAGGATAACAAACAAAGGAATGCTTATATTATGATAAGCTTGGGACGGTCTATCTCAAAATTCATTATTATATTTTCAATGATAACAACAAATAACGGATGAACACTAATTATTTTATTATTTATTGGAAGACAAATATTAAATTACATTTTAAAAGAAATGTATTATATGCTTCATGAACATCTTAAAAAAAGAATTACCCACAAAAATCTATAATTAATATATTAAAATTTATTTTGCCACATTCAAATGGTTAAATATATATTGTCAAAAATTAGTATTTGGTACCTTATGTCCTACAGCAGTTCAAAAAACCTAATTGAATCATGATCCACATGATAGAAGATCTCATTTCAATTATTCAATGCATAAGAAGAATCACGTAATTTTTTCTATATACGAGATATAATGTTAAATACACAAAATGAGTTTTAGTGCTAAATAAAAAATAAACCTATTACCATGGAAATTAAACACATATAAGATATATGATTTTAGAGTCAATAAAATCTCAAGATGTCATTTTCACAATGATTTTCCACAATTCATCACGTTTGTTCAAAAATAAAAAACATTCAACAAATCAAAAAGAAAATTTTTAAGATGTTAGTGCAGACTAACTCTAAGCAAAAGATAAATCATATAAAAAGAGCAATTACCTATAATCAGATAAAAAACGTGAATATGAGAGAATGAGAGAGGAATAAAATAGTATTACTGTTACTTTATGATTGAAATTCATGGAATTGAATATATTGTGATGAATAAATTTATTATAAACAAAAAAGTTTTTAAGAAGTAAATGAAAAAGAGATAGCATCATTAACTCAACAAATAAAATAAAAGTATATCAAGAATCATTTAAATATATAATTAATATTATATAATTAGAAAATTAAAAAAAATGCAATACATGGAATAATAAATCTTGTAGAAATGGAAGTATACGAAGAGTCATTTGAATATATAATTAATATTGGGACCTACAGTGAAATCAATAGTTGTATTATCAAGTCTATTTTTTAAATCCATATAACATTACTCGAGACATAATAGGCAATCAAAAGTTTTTCACTTAGCTTCCTTTTATTAGTAGTATAGATTTCTTATAAATACTTTAAAAAAAAAATAGTGTTTGAAACTGCATCACCACTACTTTTACCCCCACTGTCCCCACCACCACCACCGCCCTCACCGCCATCGCCGTCTCCACCACCACCACCCCCGCCATACTTACCAACCCCCGCCACCGTCGCCGCCACAACCACCATGGTCATCGCCACCCACCATAAACCATCACTGTCTCCTATCCACCACCACGATCGCCTACCACCTCTCACCCCACTAGAAACCGATGTTTAAATTCATTTTTTTTTTATATTAGTGATTTGATTTTAGATATAAATATAAAGATGTTTATTGTTTACCATTTTTTATTATTCTATGTCTTCAGGCACAGATAATAACTAGTATTTAAATATGAAAAAAATAATAATTTGGATAAATTTTAACAAAATTTTTATCCAAATTTTGTTTAAAGAGTTTCTCAAATTACACAGTTTTGATCATGAATTATCCAAATTTTGGTCAAGAATTACTCATATTACACATTTTTTGTTCATAGCTATCCAAATTATTTTTTGCCCATATTTAGATATTACGTGATTAATTTATGATAAAAAAATCATTAGTAATTTAGATGTTGTCTGCTTGAAGGATCACACAGAAATATATTTAATAGTTTAGGGACCAAAATAAAACAAATCTTATACTTCGAGAACGTCTAGTATATTTAACCCTATTATTTTTTGAGTAAAATTTATTAACATTTAGAATGCACACACTTTTGAGTTTACTTACCACTTTTTAAGTGAAATTTATCACTTGCTAAGTTTAAATTATAATCTTTTGGTATTTTTTTTTTTTGGAAAAATTTCATTTCACACCCCCCCCAAAAGATGCAAAAAATTTTAGTTTATCTTCTCGAATGATTAATATTCTGACATTGCCCACTCAAAGAAATAAAAACGTTATAATATGGTCTACCGTCTTATTTTCGTTTGTTTTACTGTCTATTTTGTATAAAATCAACCAATCAAAAATTACAAAACAAACAAAAATATTACTCACATTACAATGTTTTATTTTTTTGAGAGGACAATGTAGAAATACTAATCATTTAAGGAACAAAGTGAGAATTTTTGTATCTTTTAAATGACAAAATAAAATTCATCCTTTTTGTTTTCGACAGTATTGTAGCTTTTTCCAGTGGATTTTTTTTTTTTTTTTGAACTTACAGGTAGTTGACAGTATCGGATAATAATGATCAATTATTCTATGTATTATTTGATAGTTACATATTAAATTTTTTATACCACAACCTTATTCTCGATGCGGTCCATGCTTTCATCATGAAGCATGCCTCGGGTGTAATGGTAATATTATTTTATTATTATTATGTGATATTATTTTTTAACAATAAATAAATATATATATGTAAGTAGACTCCCACTTAGCTTAATAACTATTCTACCTATATAAAAAAAAATAACTATTCTATATAAAGAAGTGGGATCTATTTGCATTATAGATATCAAAATAAGATGAGATTTGTTAACACGAAATTAAAAAGATTGAATTTTTTTTAAATCACTCATTTTGTAAATAGATAAACTCGACACGACACGGTTATTAAACGAATTGGGTATGAGTGAAACTAAAAAAAAATACACGACACGACTCGTTTACATACTTGTTAAATACGATTTATACACGATACGAATTTCATATGACACGACTTGTTATATACAAATTAATAAACAAATTAAATATTAATAAAATATTTTTTTTGACATGAACCTACTTCATCCGATACGTTGATGGATCTAATTTGCATTAATGACAATAACAACAAGATTTCATCGATATACTAAATATTTTCTTGGAAGGAGGGCCGACCCAAGACTTAAACAAGTGACGCGTGGCTATCATTTTCATAGGGCTCCTCGTTTACCAAAGGAGATATGGAAAGATGTTATAAAGTTTTTTAATTCAAATCTTGTAAGAGTGTTTGATATCACATAATTCATTACTCATTTTATACATTAAGAACTTTTTTGTTATGAGAAAAATTATGATTATGAAATTATCTTTGAATATCAAGATGGATCCTAAAATGTTATAATCATTTATAAAATCCTGACATCGATCTCGACTTTTTTGAGTTTTAACTTAATATTTCATGTAATTTAACCCTAGTTAAACTCTGACTAACATTTATTAAGTCGTAATTTTTGAAACAATTTCTATCAAACTCGATATTAGAGTGCGTTTGTTTGGGGATTAGTATTCATGAGATTGGGTGATGTATTACATATACTTTCAATACGATGGAAAGGTAATATCAGGCATAAAAATTAAGACAATCTTATCCCTTGTTTGTTTGAATAATATATTTTGGTATGGACCTCCTAAAAATATCAATTATGTCACATCTTTTATTGCATATAGACTTATTTAACCCTGATATCATTCATTCTATTATTGAAGGAGGGTTATAATGGTAAATTTGAGCCTAATTTTGTCAGTGGCCCAAATCCCTCAAATTAATACCACCAACCAGATGGTATTAATTAAAGTCATCTACATATGGTTAATGGTACTATAGCTATCGGGTTAGTATTCAAATCTGAAAATTATTACTACACACAAAAATACAAAGAAAGTACCAAGGAGTCCTACATACTATTTCACCAAATCTCACCCCTTTATACTACTATTATACTACAAACAAATACACCCTAAATGTTCTCTCTTTTTCTCAATCAGAAAAGAAAAAAAAAAAATGATAAAGTTTAAATTTGCGATAACGAGAATTTGTAAAAATAATTAATTAAAATAGAGAATATAATATTTAAATATAATATTTAAATATATTTTAATTAATTATTTTAAAAAGTTGAGTTGGAGAAACTCTGAGACAAAAAGTATGATACTTTTGAAGAATAAAAAACAAATAATTAATATGCCAACCTAATTTGACCAATCATTTGAAATGGATAGGCAATACCTTTTACATGTCTAAATTGGCCTTATTAAAAAAAAAAAAAAGCTAGCCACCTAACCCACTTCAGCCTTAATTTGTTTAGACCGTGCCGGTGGTCCAACCCCCCTGTGCTTTGCTGGCTCGAAACGTGAGGTTCCATCCGGCATATTTTGACTGCTGGTTCCAATCTAAAGAAATCGACGAAATGTGTTTATAATGTATAAGTCGTGTTCAACATGTGTCTGTCTCATGTTTGAGCCACTTCAATATGTTGGTAATGTGTATAAGTCGTATTTAATAAATTTGTATCGTATTTAGTTATTTTCTTATTGGTATTTTTATTTGACATGCCAAATTATCATTCAGATCCATTAAATTTAAAATTAAATTTGTTAATTTTATGTCAATTTCGCGTTGAATCCTTATCTACCTAATATATATTTTTTTAAAAAATTAAACCCTCTTATGCAAAAGAAATCATCAGAAATTTCAGTTAATTACCACAGCAAGAAAGAGAAAAAAAATAAGTGTTTTTTTTTTTTCATAAAATGTTTAGACTTGTGCCGTCTATTCCCACGAACTCAACGACTGCCACTATTACTTGAACTAAGTTAGAGTATGTTTTTGAGAAACGACGACGGCTAGGATCAATTTCAAGTTATAATTTTTTGACGTCACTTTACAATTTTTTAGGGTATTTAGAATCAATGTTAAGTTACTCTAAAAATTATAAATAACCCCTAAAAAATTTATAAAAAAGAATCATAAAAGTTGTACAATATCTTTATTAAATTTTAATAATATATTTTTTTTAATGTATGGATAAAAATTAAATTAAATTAAATTTTTTTTAAAGAAATAGAGTAATGCTATTTGTATATAATTTGCTGACCAAATTATTTTTTATCATTAGATTTGACATCGATCTTATTATTAGTTGAGATTTATTATCAATTCAATGACTATGATGTATTTAAGTTAGCAAATTATGTTCACATATTATTTTTCTAAAAATTAGTTCGTGATGGCAATATCGTCATCCTCTTTTTTCCTTATTTATAATATAATTTTATGGTTGATTAGCCAAGAATATTGTATGATTAGTCTATTTATAATTGGCTAATTACATTGGATAAGGCATTAAATGTATTTAATTAATTAAGTTTTGGATATCATCTTATTTTTGTAGTTGTTGGTCTAATTTACAGGTAAAAGTGGAAGAATTTTGATTTGAAGAACAAAGCAGTCAAGGAAAACTGATCTAGAGATCAAGGAGGCAAAAAAGAGCTATCTGCCAAATGCATCTGAAAGGTAAGTCGAGAGGCGACTGAAGAGAGAGTTGAAGTCAAGCGTCCAGACGGAATATCAAGTGCAATCGAACGGTGCTTCCAGAAAGAATGAGGAAAATGCACTGTCAAGTGTGTCTAGATAGTACAAAACACGCAGTGGGACGTAGTGGACAGAAGAGGCCAGGAATTTTTTGATTCATCCTGACGTGTCTATAGGATGTTTGAGATTTCCTGTGAGGTAAATAATTGATTATTCTATATTTGAGTTAATTAATTATAAATTTAGAATTCACGTAAACATAATTAATTTATTATTCGCAATAAAATAAAATTTATTTGTTAGAGAATTTGAATTATCATAGAGTACGATGTGAATTCCTAGATTTATTTGGATCATTTATTAATTATAACTTTTATATTTTCAATATTATCACAGATAAATATTCTGATTGGAATCATTTCTCATCTGATTCTCAATTGAGTTCAAAAATCAGATCATTAATAAATATTGTGTGAAATTGAATAGTTACCCTGATGTTTTAATATTTCAAATTATTGCTTTTAATCAAACAATTTTTGTTCTTTTGAACAAACAATTTTTTTTTTGAACTGGAACAAACAAATTCTCACAACAACTTTTTTGCTACTTTTTTTTTTTTTAATTTTTTATGTGTTCTAACTTTTTCCAATTTCCTATAGTACGACTTTAGACTTCTGAAATTATATTACTTCGTGACAACCTACGTTTGAGTTTTATATACTAACGGATATTTGGTCTAATAGTATTTCTTATATTGTGAAGATTTTACTTTCTTAAGGTCAATGGTTCAAATCTCCCCTCCCTCCCCCCCAAAAAAAAAAAGAAAAGACGTTTGAGTTTTATATATTTTAAGTTATAGCAATGACTATAAATAAATTATCTTTGCAAATTATTGTTTCACATGAAAACTATAGCAAAAATAAATCGTGAGTCAATATATTATTTTTGATATAATTATAACATCCAAAAATTCACTATATAAGACATTATTATCTCTACAACATCCAATCATGAGAATATCTAAAATAATCATTGAATAATAAAAATTATCAATCAACAAATAAACTACAAACCAAGTAATTAAATCAATTGAATTAAAAATATTTTCGTTACATCTAAAATCCAAAACAATAGTCTTGTAACTAACTAAAGAAATATTTTCAAGCTTACAATTCAAAACTAAACAGCATCTCGCATTAGAATAAGTAGAACTACCCAAAACAGCGCTTCATAACTAATACTCAAAATCTAAACTAGAAAGAACATCTCTAAGCCTCCAAGTCAGATCCACTTACTGATCCTCCTCAGCTACGAAATATATATATATATATATATATATATATATATAAAGTCTAGTAGAGAAACCTCCTCAAGCCGATCAAAATTTTGAAATCATTAAAATAGGTAAGTGTCACTTTGCAAAATAATATATAAGAATTTAAATTAAAAACAATGATAATTGAAAAGATCTCAGGTTTAAGGAAACACAATAAAATTTCACAAGTAAATAAGATCAGATCCCAGATATATAAACACCATCAACATATATCTCTTATACACATATAAGTTGGCTAACATGAATTTACACATCGAGAATATCCTGACCCACACACACCCCCCTAATCAACAATACAATCCTCGCAACGATTACTCATTGTCAAGAAATGCATAAATTGAAGCATTGACATTTACGTAACTTATCAGGAATAGTATATTAATCCGCCGCCTCAATCACCGTGAGTGAATAGTGATTTGATCCTCGTAAGACATTAACTCCACTACGCGTATTAGAAAACTTTCAAACTCCTCAAGATAAAAAACTCATCTAACTCTTCTATGATACCTGGTTGATTGCAACTCATGTTGATCATACCCACTCATACATAAAATATTTTCCACAATTTTTCAAATAAATTCAATTACAGTCAAGAATGATGGTTCCATAACCTTTCAAAGAAAATAATTCTCCATTTGATTATTAGATATCAAGTCATTAAGTTTTTTGAGTGCACTAATGGACTTATAACTTTCTAAAAACATTCTGGAGTCTATGAGAGTTTTTCAAAATGTGAGGGGGCTGTACATAGTTCGTCCTTGGATGCAAGATGTTGATCCGAAAGGATAATCCAACGAGTTGAATAGAAAGGAATGATTAAGTAGACCTGATAATTTTAGACATGACTCGTGAAATTGATACGAACCCGACACAAATTTAACGGGTTTGAATATAATCTTAACGGATTTGATTGGTTAACAGATTAACTCGACAAACCCGTGAAATAAACGAACTGATTTTATGTTTAACCCATAAACTTGTTTCAACCCGTTAACAGTATTACTATAAATTTTTAAAAAATAAGTTAAGTCTCTTAGCCTCTGCCTCATCCACACCTCTCATCTCTCAGACTCATTCAAATTTAGTAGTCATTTAATGTTTATTTTTTGTCTTTTTTTTTTGCCCAACCGTGATTTATTGTTATAGTAAACAAGTTAAATATGTGTAATATATAGCAAGTTGATGATTTTCATGTGGACTCAAAATACTTTAACTTATTCTCTTATTTAACGGGTGACATATGAGCTGTAACAGATAACCCGTCTAATAAACGATTCATATATGAGTGTGATAATTAGACTCGTTTATCTAAACAAATGGGATATGGATAGAAGATTTTTGATAGAAACCTGTTCCACCCGAAACGAAACCGTTCCACTCGACATAATTGTCAAACCTTAAGGTTCAAAAGGCGTTGTTAATAATTAAAATTTTAAAAAAAGTACAATTTTAAGCTTCCTACCGAAAAAAAATTATATTATACCGTCATTTATAAGTTTTGTGAGTTTTTTCAATATAAAGTTTAAGGTTTATTTAAGAATTTTTAAGGTAATTTATAATTTTTTAGCATCATTTACAACCTTTGAATGTAATTTACAATCTTTAGGAAGAATCCCAGGTAACTTTCAAAAGTTATAAATATCTCTAAAAAATTATAATTTGAACCATACAAATTGTAATATAATCTCAAAAATTATAATTTCTTTTATGTTATAAACAAAGTGAAAATTTTGTATTTAAACCCATAAAATTACAATTCAATACCCATTTTTTTGTATTGTAATTTTCTCCAAGATTTTAATATAATATTTTGTCTCCTCAGCTATTAAAAATCATACATTAAATCATGATTTTTTTCAATTGTCAGTAATGAAACCTTTTCGCCCCAATTTGCAGAAATATTGTCAAAAAGGGTTAAAAATGATACCTTACTATTACCAAAAGAAATTCAAAATATAATGTGAGGATTTTAATTTCGGAAATGATAGAATAAAAATTTTAGGAGAACACAATGGTATTCCCTTTCATTTTTTCGTATCAAAACGTGATAAATTCATCCCAAAAAATAACAAATGCAGCTTAAAAGGTAATAAGTTTCACCCGAAAAAAAAAAAAGTAGTAAGTAAACTCAAAAAATAATAACCCTTGGGGTACAGTGGTTGAACTTGACTTTTGATAACTCAGAAATCTCTCAAGCTCAATTCATTCTCACAACTCCTAAGGGATAGTCACCTTTGTTCTTTAGGTACATGCTCTATCTCGGCTCATGTCACGATAGCCACCTTTGAGTTAAAGAATGTAGTCGACGAAAATTTAAATATTCAATAAAAAAAAAAACTCAAAGTGACAAGTGAACCTAAAAAAAAAAAAAAGGTGAACCAAAAAAAAAAAAATTAACCCCAAAAACAAAAGTTAAAATCACCCCAAACCACAAAGTTGGTATAAAGTACCACCCACAGCACAAAGGTGACTATATGCATAGCTTGGCTGACCTCTACTTCTTCCCAAAGTGTGCGAGGAGTCATGTGAATGACATTGACATGATATGATGACTCTTATTAGTGCTCTCGGATCGCCGCTTTAATGAATATGGATCTAATGCACCCTCTCAGGGCACCAAAAAACATTATAATTTTAACCCAAAAAAAGTAGTGTGGCAGTTTTAATACGGAAAATACATTTTTGATCCTGTAGTTAAATCTAGGGTTATTAGTCGAGCGAGTCCGAGTCGAGTTCGAGCCGAATTTAAAAAACTTGTTTCTTAATCGAGTTAAAAAAAAATTTCAAGTTCGACTCATTTAAAAAACAAGTCAAGCCTGAATGAGTCTAAAATAAGTCGAGCCTAAATCGAGTCCGAGTATTTGCACATAAGCTCGTTTAAAAAACGAATCGAGCCTAACCCGAGTCAAACCTGAGCCAAAGTTTGAGTAGTTCAATTTAATTAACCGCCCTAATTAAACCCAACATAAATTCTAAGGGAAGAAAGTGTAATTTTATATCAAATTCAACGCTGTGCCGACATTGCAACATGGTTAGGATTAATGAAGGTTAGGAACACATTAGCAATTAGTTCGTTTGGCTCCAGAACTAAGTGGGCATAGGCAATTGACCCATTCTCATTTATTGACCATGCTTTGGTTTTGGGGGACCCATTTCACGTGCACTTGCCCTACGCCACGTTACCATCTCGAATCTCGTGGATCTCTGTTAATCTATATTTTAATTATTAACTTATTCTATAAATTTTTGAGTACCTAATATAACATTTATTTACGTATTTTTCCGACCGTTTTAGACATTTATACATTTACTTATATTATAAAATTATTAATTTTTATTTTATTACAAAAATTGATTAGATTGCTTATAATATTATTATATTATTGCATATTAAATAATAAAATATAATATAAATTTGATCTTAAAATTTAATCTGATAATTATATATATATATAATAATTTAACATGTATAATAATTTTTTTTTTGTTACGTCGATTGATTAAATTGTAATATTATTGGTTATATTTTGTAATAAAATGATATTGTTGTATACCCAACAATAAATTATAATACTATGTGCGTGTGTGTTATTTGTCTCTTTGACCAAAAAAACCAATGTCTTTTGCCCCACATCGGTTGCTCAGCACTTGAGGCAAGAGTATAAGTGGCTTGCTCTCCGGCCCTCTCTGTCACATCTGCTTGAGCTGTTCGATGTGTGGACTGTTTGTGTTACTCGTCTCTTTGACCAAAAAAAAACAATCAATTATAACGTATATTAAACAGTAGAATAATAGAATATAGACATAGATATAGAAAACCTTAAGTAAATACTATTGATAAATGAATTTAAAAGAAATTAAAAATGAAATACAATTAATAAAAGAGTCTAAAAAACAAGAAGTTAAATAAGTGTAAAAAATAAAAAATGAATAAAAATAACATAAAATTTAGACATCAAATATCGTCAATAAAAAGGTTCAAAAGAACTTAAAATTACAAATATGTATAAAAAAAATAAAAATTAGAGGAAACTAATATATGGGTATCATTTATTTTATAATACAATTCAAGATAAGATAAAAAAATTCACAATGCTAACGATTAGTTTATAATATGAAACGGGCTATTCTTCAATAAATCTATTCAACGGTCTCAAATAGACTCATCCAACCATCAGCATTTATCTCAAAATCATTCATATTTAATTTTTCTTCTTCTAAATTTATCACTTATCACTTATATTATACTGTGTCTTTAATTACAAATTATCCCTAATTTAATATATATACATAAATATAGATATAGTCTATAGATATATTGATATAGGTATTTCACCTGTCTTGAATTGTACACCATAAGACAACTGCATAAAAAGGAAGTGGTTGACAGAAGCCTAGCCCATGACCCCGCACGTTATACTTGTGGCATCTTTAGAAGGCATCTCTTTCATGATTCCATCGTGTATGACTCCAAAAACGTTCCCTTCTCTCTCCATGCCAACGACCCAAATTACTGAGGTCCCGAAGGAAAAAAATATTAATATAATAAAATAGAAGTGTATTAAATTTTATATCAGTTATATTTTTTTTCTCAAAATCATCATTAATTACTTATCTCACTCATCATCCATTTGTCAGACTCAAACGTCAAATCACATCATTCATTTTTATCACATATTTAATCATTTATATATTTCCTCTCTAAAAATATCACACCACTCATTTTTATCATATATTAATTATTTAATATTTAATTAATTTATAGTTAATATATTTTAAAAAAATTTAATATAGTGGAATCGATTTTTTTGACGCTCGAATTTTATATTTTATCGTGCCTTCAGGCATGGGTTATGACTAGTTTTTTGATATTATATCTTTATTTTTATTTAATAAAATTATAACTTGTATAATTTTTCTAATTTTATTAAATGTCAATAAATGATTGCAAAATTATTTAAAACTAATGTCAAGGTGTGCGATTGAATTTTGGCAAGGCAGTCTTATCCTTGTGTTGATAATAAAACGGTGTTTGATTTGAGTTGGAAGTCCTTGTGTGGCACCTATTTTCTCTCAAAAAAAAATTAAATTAAATTAAACAATTTATTCTAATTTAATTTATACAAGTGATAATATTTTATTATTTTGTGTTATTATTTGTAGCCTTTTTGGATCATAGTTGAGAGACGAAATGAGTCTATTGTAGTGATACTAATGTTGCGTTTGATATGATAAAAAAATAGAATAATAGAAAGTTAGAAGGATGAAAAGCTAGAGGAATAAATAAAATATTATATTTGGTAAGGAAAAAAAATAGGAAGGACGGAAAAGTGTATGGATTAATTTAAAAAAATTTAAATTAAAAAAAAAATTCATATTAACTAGGGATGAAAATTTTCAACTTGATACAATGACACGATTCGAAGTTGATTATAACTCGACACGTATTTGAAAATAACCTAACATGCGAGTAAGAAATATAAAAGGCTCATAATTTTATAATTCAACACGAATATGACACGACACAACTCGATTGTCACCCCTAATCTTAGCCAACACAAAAAAAAATTTAAAAAAAATTTTGTTATTTTTATTTTTCATCTATCCAACCAAACACAAAGGAAATAAAGTGTAGCATTCCTACTTTTTATCCTTGAAGTACAGAAAATGTTTCTCTCTTATTTTTCATCATTTCTACCAAACAGAGCATAAGGTCAATGTTTTTTTATGTTTACAAGAGCAGACAGTGGCGATCAAGCATAACAAACTCTCGTAAGGTTATCTTGATATTCTTATCCACTATAGAATATTCGATTTGAGCCATAATTACTTTCTTGGGATGACCAAGCTCGTCACCACAGTACCACCAAGGACAAACTGGACATTAAGTCCCTTTCAACAATATTTTATTCATAAAGGGGTCGTTTGATAGACGTATTATGAGGAGATTAAATATTAAATTATATTATTTTTTATTTAATCGGACATAATATTTTGTTTGGTAAGTAAATTTGACACCGTATTAATTTCAAAAACGTATATTTATCATATCCTTATCGTATATTTTTTATACGTTAGACCTGTATTATGAAGGTATTTTAATACCACTAAAAGAGGTGGTATTATAATCCAATTCAAACGTATTATTTTGCACATTTACCATTATAACCATCTAACTGATAAAATCAAACTGTCATCAATGTAACAAACACTGATTGAGGATATTTTTGTTAATTTAACATTAATACGATAAAATAATTCCTTAACCAAACAACCAATTGGATTAAATAATTACTATCCAACGTTTATGTTGTGTATTATCAAACGCTAAATAAAATTATTTATTATTCTAATATCATATTTAGTCTTGTCTTTTGTCCTACTGTATTGTATTAGACCGAATTATTTTATCTAATCCATCCATTTCTAATACGACAACCAAACGAGTCAAAGATTACTACCACAAGCAAATATACTAAGATTAATGTGATATAGTTTAAAAACCAACAAAAAAACTCATATCTTTAACAGTAATGCTACATTGATCAAATTTGGAACCCAAATGACATGATAACATATTATTTGAAATATTTATTAGGGTCCAAATGACATAACACCAAATAAAGAAGTCCAAATCAACTGTCACATCATTTAAACTCTTGATTTAGTCCCAAAATTTAGTCAATGTAATATTACTCTATTTCTAATCACATCCAAAACTAGGTTAGAAAAGGGGGAAATTTGGGAATTTAATGGACTCTGACTACTTCTTATCCTAATATCCACAATGAGTGTTGTATACCCACTCTCTTATGTGTATCTCTCATGACATGTTATTGAACACTATAGCATCGGATATATATTAACAGATTTTTATATTGTTATAGCACAAAATATATTCTTTAATAAAAAATTTTCAAATATTAGCGATGAGTTATTCAAATTAAGACGCCATCTACAAGTTTTCAATATATACCTACTAACGCCGTCCCGTACGATGCACGAAATTCACTATCTTCGCTTTTCTTTTTCTTTTTGTTTTTCCTTCCTTATTTTTTACTCTTTTTCCACCCTTTATTAATTAATTAATTAATAATTTACTCTGTGTGTTGCAACTTGCATGTTAATTTTTTATAAAATATTTAAATTATATTTATATTAAATTGAATCATAAACTATGTGTCGAATAAATAATTTTTATTTTAATTATTAAATTATTTTATCCTTTTTTTAGTACTTAATTTTTCATTTTTTAAATATCTCTCCGACCCTTTTAAATATTTCTCTTTTGCTTATAATAATATTTTATTGTAAGATTACCATTCTTGAATATTTGTATATCTAATTATATTATAGATTTAATATTATATTTTTTTTCAAAGAGATTGATTATTGTTTGTATTTTCATATTATGATATTATTGCATACAAAAAATTAAATATAACATGTATTTGACGTAGAATGCAATTTGACAATTACAAGTGTATAATAAGAGAATATAGATTGGACTTTACTTCTTCATATAAATATAAATATAGATATAAAGATCTATATGTAAATGTACTGCTAATAAATAAGTATACAAAAACTTGAAAGATAAATAGGTATAAAAAAAATAAAAATTAGATACAAGTACATATGTAAGTATAATTGAATTTATAATAATAATTAAAGATAAAATCAAAATTCAATTTTTTTTTATATAAATAAGTATAGATAACAAGGTTTAAAATTTATACAAAGTTGTAGGTGATAAAAACTAAATTTGTTTGTTACTAGCGATCTCATCATGCAATACACAAAATTTGTAATATCTTTTTATCACAATCCTTATTGTCACCCTTACTCCCGCCCCTAACCCCACGGTCATATGTACCCTCACCTTATCATAATTTATATCTATCGATGTTCTTTTCATATCTATATCTATATTTAGATTTAGATTACTTATAAATGTTTGAGAAAAAATTTTAATTTTTAATTTTCTTCATAATTATTATAATAAAGTTAATTATACTCACCTATACACTTTAATCTAATTTTTGACTTTCAATTTATTTTAGATTTTTTTATATGAACTTTTTAATTCTTTTGAACTCATTTATTAGTAATAAAATCATATACAATTTTATATATTTATAAGAAGAAGTTAGGTTGTATATATGTTCAGACAAATTTTTTTTTTTTTATGCATGTTAAATTATTATATACATATATAGTTATCAGATTGAATTTTACGATCAAATATATATAATATTTTATAATTTGACATGCAATAATATTATAAGTAATCTAATCAATTTATGTAACAATATAAAAATTAATAAGTTTATAATATAAATAAATGTGTTAATGTCTAAAAGGGTAGGAGAGATACGCAAATAATAGTCATATTAGGTACTCAAAAATTAATAATTAAATTTAATAATAATTAAAATATAGATTAATTATTCGACACCTAATTTATTATTTTATTTAATTATAAATTTATAAAAAAAAATATTTAAATTTATTTACGTGAAACGCACGTGGTGCATTGATAATATTATGAAAAAAATAACTTATTAACGCACTAAATATATATGTTATTAAAAATTAATTCTAAAGTAGTTAATAAAGATGATGTTAAATTCACATGTATAGTAATTATCAAAAAAAAAGTTGAAGTGAGTCGAAATTCAATTGAAGGAGGCTATTATACATGTGTTTCTCAAAAATTGTCTCTCCTAAGTTGATTCTTTTAGTGTATATATATATATATATATATATATATATCCTAAACATGGTGCCGCTGCTTATATTCCGGGCAATCATAAATTCGTCGTTATCAATCAACGTACAGACAATCTCTTTTTCCGTGAACAATCCAAAGTTGTCAATCTGTTATTCGCTGTAAAAAAAAAAAAATCCTAATTTTTCGAAACAGCTAATTATAATTAGAAATTTTTTTTCCCGAAAAATCAGAGTTTTCATGGATGCCATTGACTCTTCAATATTACAGGTTGCGTATTCAATTGAACTGCATAATTGTTTACGCAGCTCAGCTTCCCTTCCCTCTCTCTTCTTTATCTATATCTATATACCGGACCCAGATCAGTTCTAGCTCATTTTTCATTAAAAAATATGCTTCAATTGGTTATGAGATTTGTTTTTATATACTAGGTTTCTTTTTGAATCCCATTAAAGTTGTGGGGTTGTGCTTCGAGAATCTGAATCCATATGTACATATAGTTCTTCTGTATGTATATACAGGTAGAGAAGATAGCTTTACGTGTAGAGAGAGAAAGCATTGAGAAGGTTCGAAAGAGACAGGTTAGAGAAAGAAAGAGAGAGGAAAGTTGAAAATTTTGTGGAGAGGGTGTTTTTCACTGTGTAAGACATTATTCAGAGAGAGAGAGAGAGGGAAAATTGTGAAGGAGACGATAGATCTTTGAGCTTTGCATGTATAGATAGATAAAGTATTGAGAGGGTTCGACAGCTACAGTTTAGAGAGAGAAAGAGAGAGGATTGTTAAAAATTCTGCGGAGAGATTGTTTTTCATTGTGTAGGCAACTACAGAGAGAATTGAGGAGAGGATGGATCAGAGAGAAGCGAATGATATAGAGAATGAAGGGTTGGGTTGTGAATGGAAGGAGATGGAGAGGAATACGTCGTCGTTTTCTTGCGATAGACAAATGAGTGGGACGGTCAGAGAGCCTCTTCTGGTCAAGAATAGAATCAACGCGACGTCGCAGATTGCCATTGTCGGCGCCAATGTTTGTCCTATCGAAAGCCTCGATTACGAGTACGTTGTTTCAATCCTGTGATTCAGCATTGATTTTATACTGTTTTCTTATCCCCTGTTTGGTTACCGAGAAAATTACAAAAAGAAAATTTCTGTGCTGTATTTGTTTGTTTTTAACATTTATAGGCCAACGAAAAAGAGCATTAGTAATTAGTAATTGTCTATTTACATCTTCTTCTTTTTTTCTAATATGGTTTAGGTCATATTGTAATGCTGATCGCCGGCATTTGTTTGAGGTTTGTGGCTTGTTTTGTTGTTAATTTGTATGATGACCCGCGAAAATTGGATGTAGGTGGCGGTTGGAAGAGTCTATTTTGTTCTGTTTTATATTATAGACATTTACACAGTTAAGTACTCAATTCTTAGATTTGTATGAGAAAGATAATTTAATTTGCTTATATGTTTTACAAGATTAGGCATTCAATTCTCAAAATTTATATATAGAAGATAGTAGAAAGATGTCTGAAATATTAGTACTTTTCTGAAAACTTGTTTTGGATATTAATTTTGTTAAATTGTGGGTTAAGAAGATAATTTTCAGAAACAAGAGGACAACATTATGAATTTTCCTCTCTGTTGAATCATAATTCTCCATTTACTCTAGTTACTCAAAAACATGAAATTGATGAAATTTACATCAGAAAAGTGCAGCAAAATTGTGGTGCCTTGGTTTAGTTTTTGGGCCGCTTTAGTAAACATCACAGACATAAACCCTGTTTTCCGAATTAAATGATAGACTACTGGTGATTTCATTAAAGCCAAAACCGTTTCATACAATGCTGTGTTGTGAGTTGAAATGGTATCACAATTTACGGACTAAAGTATGCGATGTCAAAGCATGGTAGTACTTTTGTTTGGAAAAGGTTCCTGGTAAGAATTAAATGTTTTATATCTCATACGTTGGAACACATTTTTGCAGAATTGTTGAAAACGACCTCTTTAAGCAGGATTGGAGATCTAGGAGTAAGGTTCAAATATTTCAGTATGTCGTGCTCAAGTGGACACTTTCACTTCTTATAGGATTGAGTACAGGTGTTGTTGCCTTCTTCAATAACCTCGCGGTGGAGAATATTGCTGGCTTTAAGTTGCTACTCACCACTGATCTTATGTTTCAGCGAAAGTAAGCATAAGTTTCACTGCTAAAGCAGTTGAGGTTCTTATTGGAATCAATCTCTATTGATTTATTTCTTTGCTTTTATAGAAAGTTCATTTGATATTTCTGCAAGAATGTTTCAGTGTTACTTTGGAATAATTTTTTGTGATATTCACATGTCATGTCCTTGTATAAATATAATGCCCATGCCACTGTAAACCCTCATTCTCAATTGCTGGCCTTAATTTTATCTTCACAAGCAGGAAATTTATGTTGATATCATTTATACTTGACATGTCTTACTTTTCTGAATCATGGAACAAGTTTTTGGGTAATCTCATTTCTCATTTACTCTGATCTATCAAACTGCTACGAGCTTTGTGGTTCCTTGTCTTCTGTAATGCACACTATTTGGAGAGATTGCCTATTGAATCCTATCTAGATCTTCCAACCTGTACTGTGACTCCACGTTGGAGTGGCAGATTTTAGGTGCATTGTTAGCACCCTTGGCTTACCCCCGAGTAAGAATTCAAGATTTATCATAATTATAGGTGATGCTATAATTATGGTTTTTTTCTTCTGGGGAAGTTTGGTTTTCTTCTTGGATTGTTCTTTTATTGCCTAAAATAATACCTGGTACAGTGATTCTCCTTGTAGTCTACTAAAAAAGTTTATCCCTGAAACAATTTTCCTGCTTGGCATACATCTTTAACAATTAGCTTCTACCACTTTGAAGTAACTATGAAGAGATTTTGATCTCACTGCAGGTATTTTCAGGCATTTGCAGCGTATGCTGGTTGCAACATGGTTCTGTCAATGTGTGCTGCAGCCCTCTGTGCTTATATTGCCCCTGCAGCAGCTGGATCTGGCATACCTGAGGTGAAAGCTTATCTTAATGGTGTGGATGCCTACTCTATATTGGCACCAAGTACCCTATTCGTAAAGGTGGGCCACAAACTCCAGTAATACTCTCTCTCTCTCTCTCTCTCTCTCTCTGTTTTATTTCTTCATATATGTAGTTCCTCTGTTTCTGTAGGAATGAACTTCATATAAAATTCTTTCTTATGCTGGCTTCAATTTATTATTAGCTTCCTGTTATCAGTAAGAACTTATCTTAAAATATCCAACTACTAAAAAATAATTCCAATTTGGCAGATTTTTGGATCCATTTTTGGAGTTGCTGCTGGATTTGTTGTGGGCAAGGAAGGACCCATGGTTCACACTGGCGCTTGCATAGCTGCCTTACTTGGACAAGGAGGTTCCCGCAAGTATCATTTGACTTGGAAATGGCTCAGATACTTCAAAAATGATAGAGACCGAAGGGATTTAATCACCTGCGGAGCTGCTGCTGGTGTGGCAGCTGCTTTCCGTGCCCCAGTTGGTGGTGTCCTCTTTGCTCTTGAAGAAGCAGCCTCATGGTCTCTCTCTCTCTCTCTCTTTCTCTCTCAACAGCCAGTAGCTTTGAACTCATTTCTCGACGAAATAAAAAAACAATTGTGTAATTAGAGCCAAGACACGCTGGGGTAAAAGTCTAAGATTTCTTTTAATGTCCACATGAGATTAGAATAATGAGTGAATTTTGTCAATCATGGCTCCCAAGTTTAAATGTCATCATTGTTTATGCACCTATTTGGTTTGATGGCTGGATGGATGAAAAATTCTTCTAAAAAAGTTAAAAAAGAACAAGGAACATATTTATGAACTCTACTGGAGTACAAGGACTAGTTAGCAACTTTACTGTATTGATTCAGATATCTTGGAGAAGTAACAGAGTAATTAGGTACTTAAAGAGTCATTATGATTTATGAGCGTGGTGGCTGTCAAAAAGAAGTAGACAGGCCTTTGGGTCTTGACTTAGAAAATTTGTATCTGCCTTAGACTAAAAGAAATGGGGAAAAAAGTGATGATGATTCTGGTTTGAACAAAAAATAAATAAAAATACTACCATATTAAGTTTGATTTTGTTTGTTCAAAGTCAAGGCCACTTTTAATGTTCTTTGTTGGTAATAAATACAATTTAACTTTTCCTTAGATTTTCAGGTGGTTGAGTGCGCTTTGTAGTTTTTTTGAATTTCTTCCTATACAAGAGATTCACTATTTTCTTTTTCTCAAATCCTTCAGGTGGCGGAGTGCTCTTCTTTGGAGGACCTTTTTCACAACTGCTATTGTAGCTATGGTGTTGAGATCTCTCATTCAATTTTGTCAGAGTGGAAAATGTGGGCTTTTTGGGCAAGGAGGTCTGATAATGTTTGATGTTAGTTCTGCAGTGCCGGCTTATGACACTGCAGATCTGCTGGCAGTTATGTTCCTTGGCATCATTGGAGGCATTTTAGGAAGCCTTTACAATTACCTTGTGGACAAGGTCCTTCGGATCTACAGTATCATCAATGAGTATACTCTTCTGCCCCTGCTTCTAGTCATGAGATTTTGCTGGAAAAACGATCTTAATTACTATCAAAGACTTTCAGAACACGTGTATTCTATTTTACTATGTGTAATCTACTAATTTGTGAAAATATTCGTGATCACTATCTTGTAAACAATCTCCACCAGAATATTCTAGTATTTTGACAAAGAATGTGGGCCTTATCAATTTTATCTGCATTAGTTTTTACCTGTGGACTTTATTCACTTTAGAATTTTTATAAACCAATTGTAGTCTTAACTTTGTCTTGTTATATGCTGTAAGATTAGCTCCTGAAATTTCTCAATTCATGAACTGGATTGTCTATAGAGCAACTACCTTAAATTGAGAATTTGTAGAAAGCATAGGAGTATATGTCTAGCTAGATTAAGTTGCAAGTTGTTTTACTTTTTATCATACTAATCTTTGTTTGAATTGCAGGAGAGGTCCCATTTTTAAAATCCTGCTTGTCATGGCTGTATCATTCCTGACCTCTTGTTGTGCTTATGGCCTCCCATGGTTTGCAAACTGCACCCCCTGTCCGATTGGCCTGGATGAAGCATGCCCTACCACAGATGGCTTCTGGAAACTACAAGAACTTTTCAATGTCCACCACGTCATTACAATGACCTTGCCTCCATTT